>CABHPH010135883.1:25941-42177 GCA_902168325.1 Peromyscus nudipes | reverse complement strand
TATCCTGATGTGTTTGTTTTTGTTTTCTGTTATTATATTTTATTTTATTATGATCCCTTAGAAGCTTGTTTGCTTTCTAATGAGAGAAAGAAGGGGTAGATTCATATTGAGTGGGAGGTGGAGAGGAACTGGAAAGAGTAGAGAGAGGGGAATATCATAATATATTATATGGAAAGAACCTATTTTCAATAAAAGAAACATAAAAGAAAATAAGTCTCCATTCTATAAAACTTGGTCATACACTTTCATTTAAGGATATACCCCAAATATGATCTCTTCAACCCTTCCAAATGCATGGCTTGCTCACATGAAAGGATGGCATCTTCCCAAAGCCAAGATCAAGTCTCTTGGACCTCCGGGCATGCCTGCTTTGTGGGACAAACAGCTGGAATACTGTGATGTGCTCAGAAAGAAGTCCCATCTGTGGGGCTCCAGCCTCAGAGGCACAGTTGCCAGGAATAAGAGACAACTGCTCTGCCCAGAGTCCCCGGGAACTCTAAGAGGCTGGAGTATGATCTGTTTCATGACAGAGACATCTGAGATCTATAGAAATTCCAACAAAGGCAGCTTATCATCCACATAAGCATTGAGGGAAGTCCCAGATGTGCCCTCTGGGTATTTTGGCATTAGTCACTTCCCCTGTCACAAACTCCCAAATTGTGCTAAACTCCAAGAGAACAAGAGACCCGCCTCTAAATGTTAACAAAGGTGAGTTTGCACTGATACTAACAACTACTGAGTGTTCACACAGGGCACTTACTTGCCCTTCCCATGCCTGCTTACCTGCAAGATCAGAGTATCCACATTGTAGAGGCCATTGCCTGGCTCAGTAAATGGCAGCTGACCAGTAATGTGGGGAGAACCAGGGCACAGCATAGAGCTGGGTACGTAGCCTAAAGGGCAGGAAGTTGGCGGCTATGCTGAGTGTGAAAAGGCAGTAGAAGGCACAGGCTGGTTTGGTTGAAGATTGAAGCACCGTTTTCAAAGACTGGCGGCTTCAGTCACTCAAGCCGATGTAGCTCTCACTATTCAGTTTCCCGAAATCCTTCATGTCACCCATTTAAATTCTGCTCCTCCTTCTGGAGAGTGAAAACAGAGGAGGGAAAGTAAAAAAAGAAGAAAAGCTAGCCACAGCCTGCCACCTGTCACCATGAGAAAGTGATGTCCCACTCAGCCATCGCCTCTTCCTCCCTCTTCTTGTACTATGCTACACAGTGCATGCACGTGTCATTGTGTGGGTGTCTCAAGAGCAGAAGTCCTGTCGCAATTCTAGCACATTGTTGGCCACAAAGACAAATATCCAATAAGCCAAATGTAAGGTCAAGAGGTTGGAAGGCAGTTGAGAGACTAATATGTCTTGCAAGCAGGGCATGGTGGTTGCACGCCTTTAATCCTAGTATTTGGGAGGCAGAGGCGGGTGATCTCTGTGAGTTCCAGGCTAGCCTGGTCTACAGAGTAAGCTCTAGGAGAGCCAGGACTACAGAGAAGAGACCCTGTCTCCAAAATAAATAAATATGAATAAATAAATAAATCTCATGAATTTTCCCATGGAAAAGATGGAACAAAGAGAAACAGAATAGACGATCAGTCTTCTTTGTATTTGGGAATACGAGTGGGTATCACAGTGTCTCAGCTCAGTCTACCCTCTTTCCCTTTAATCCAACTTTGTGTGTCAGTGTGATAAGTAATTGGAAGAGCAAGCATCGCTTCCTTTGCACTCAGCCTCCTTGCTGAACCTGCAGGCCTGCGTGGTTGAAAGTGCCCAAGGCCCCAGGAGAGAACTACTCTCTTCCTAGAAACTTCTGTGTGGCCTTTGTTCTCCTGCTAGGCCAGTTTCCAACTGAAGTTGAATTTCCAGTTTAGAGGTGAAGTGCGTGTCCCATGTGATTCAATGTATTCTGGCAAGAACTGGGTAAGTCCGCCTTCAGAAGTGCACAGCTGCCGCTGAGGCCCTCGACTACAGCTTACCAGCAGAGAATAATGGGGACAAAAAGCCAAATCTATATTAAGGTACTGTGATCCCAAACTCAGACGCCTGTCGCCAAAGCCAAGCGAGTTAATGTCACTCTCTCCAACAGCTGGGTTTCTACAAATGCCACTAAGCCTCTCCTCAGGGGCACTGTGTCTCCAAAGCCATGTTGGTTTTGCAAGACTGCCTGCAACTTGGCACCATTTCAGCGTGTGACTATTTCCATTCAAGAGTTCCTCATCTGGCTGCTGCCCAGACAATCATGCCCTGGTGTGCTGGTGCTGTTCCTACAAGAGGATCAGGTCACCGAGAACCTGACACCTGCCTGTGGGCTACACGGGGGAAATGGCCAAGCGCAGCAAAAGGACACACGGCATGGCTGCAAAGAGATAAATTAAACATGTGGCCTGCGGTTGGTATAGGCAGTGACAGAGCCCATCTGGATATAATCCACTCCTTGGAAGCAGAGTATGAGATCCAAGCAGCAGCAGCAGCAGCAGCAGCAGCAGCAGCAGAGGCACAGATGTACTCATTCCATCCCATAACAGTGAATTTGCAGTCTGCATCCTCCGGTGTACTTCACACTTGGGTGGTTCATCCCAGGAATGATAACATCTTTTCTGGGACAACACAAACTTCACAACGCTTCCCCAGGCTCGAAAGATCCAATCAGTCTAATCACATGCCGGTGCCAAGGGGATGGATAATGAGAAAAGTCGGAGAAGCTGTCTTTATCCCGTCTTCTACTTCGGAGTTTAATTAAAATGTTTTGGAGAAAGGAGAAGAGTATATGGAAGTGGGTTTTAATTTTCTTCCTTGTATAAAAATGATCTATTATCCTGCCCCCACACAAACAGAATCTTGATTTAGGTTTCACATTTTTCATAGACGATCTCATGTGCTTTTGACAGTTCCAATATATACTAAGCAGTTAGTCTCCTCTTGCTGGGAAGAGGAAGGGCGGGGTGCCTCCCGGTGCCCTTGGGAAGCCAGGAGGATGGTGCCTCCGACAACAACGCTTTGCCTGTTGAAAATGCCCCACAGGCACTTGCTACATTGAAGTAAAACAAAAGGACAAAGGTATCCATGGAGGAAAGAAGGCAGAGAGCAGGTGGAATTGGGCTTAATTGTTTCCATAATGCTCAAGGATGTTCCAGGTCCACAGGAGGTCAGCTGAACTTGACTGCTCAGTGGAGCGGGTGGACATCCTTCCCCACCCACCTCTGCTACTGATGATTTCATAAGGAGGCAGTATAAATTCAGTTTACTAGCTGCATAATCCTGAGCAAGTTAGTTACCTCGCTATACCCTCAGTTACCTCCTCTGCGGTATGGCAGTAACAATTGTGTCACTCTCTAGTGTTGTAACTCTGACTGATTCTAGGGGAAGCTTTTTCACCTTCCATCTCCATCCCTGTTTCCAGCAGTGTCTGGGCCAGCTGCCATTGGCTTGCAAGGACTGGCTGTCTGCTATCTTCCCCACTCTAAGTTCAGTGGCTTCATGCCGGGAGGTCATGACCTCCAAGCGACCACCTGAGAGTATTTACACCATGGAAATTGGTGAATGCTACAATGTGGTGATAGTATGTTCCCCAATATATTGTGCACCCTAGTAAACTTGTCTGGGGTCAGAAAACAGAACAGCCACTAGACAGACATAGAGGCCAGAAAATGGTGGCACACACACCTTTAATCCTAGCATTCTGGAGGCAAAGATCCAAAGATCTCTGTGAGTTCAAAGCCACACTGGAAACAGCCAGGCATAGTGACACACGTCTTTAATCCCAGGAAGTGATGGCAGGAAGCAAAAAGGTATATAAGGCATGAGGACCAGGAACTAGAAGCTTTTTTAAGCTTTTAGGCTTATAGCAGCAGTTCAGCTGAGATCCATTCAGATGAGGACTCAGAGACTTTCAATCTGAGGAAACAGGATCAGCTGAGGAATTGGCGAGGTGAGGTTAGCTGTGGCTTGTTCTGTTTCTCTGATCTTTCAGCGTTCACCCCAATACCTGGCTCTGGGTTTGCTTTTATTAATAAGACCTTTTAAGATTCGTGTTACACTACAAAACAGAGCACTGTGCTTGTTTTGTTTTATTAGTTTTATTTATTTATTTTGGAGACTAAGCTATCAAACTTTTGTAAGAATTAAATAAGATAATGCTGAAGGGTCTTAGAGTATTGTGCATACAGTAAGTATTTGGGAATTGTGAATTATTGCCGTACATTAAATTATTACCATATTTTATAGGATCTAGGACTCTTTAGTTGCACATTTTTACATCTATTAAAGCAGGATGTGTTCATAATCAATAGCATCTTCCAGTTGTGACTGACAGCACTTTTCTCAGTGGCTCACAAAATAATGACTCAACAATCAATGGGGCTGAAGTCATTACTCCTAGCGGTCACTGTCTCCGTCACCATCCTTACTGTGAAGTAATTACTCCTAGCGGTCACTGTCTCCGTCACCATCCTTACTGTGGCAGGTCCTTTAGAATGGTCTAGTCAAGTAGTCTCAAAATATGAGGGTAATGCCCTGAAGCCCCTGGGCCTGTAGTTGCACCAGCTGACTCTAGGGTACCTTGAAGGGGGTAAAACCTCCCTGTCTTTATCCCTGTCTGCGGTTGGCCATTCTCCACACCCGCCAAGTCCTCCAGACAAGCCCTCTCAGGAATGACCCAGAGTCTCTCCTGTGACGTTGAGCCACATCCCCAGCAGGTCTGCAGTGACAGCCTGATAGCTCTCCAGGTACCGGAACTGAAGTCTCCTTGGAAGGGTCATCCACAGCAGGCAGAGGCTCTTTCCTGACACTGCTGGTGACTGCTTGCAAAGCTGCTATAAAAGTAGATTTTAAGATTCGTGCTACACTGCTATCTTTTGTTTGTTTTGTTTTGTCTGAGGCAGGGTTTCTCTGTGGAGCCCTGGCTGTCCTGGAACTCACTCTGTACACCAGGCTGGCCTCAAACTCAGAGAACTACCTGCTCAAAACACATTTATTGAATAAGATAGTGGGTGACTAAATAAATACAAATAGTAAATATATGGAAAATATGAAAATTTTAATATAAGAAATGACCAAGTATCGTCCAGGATATAATAAATGACACTCAAGTCCCTGACTGATGAAGTTAGAAATTGCTTTTTAAAGGCTCTTTTAAAGGATAATTTGCCGATGTGCCCTAAAATTTAGTATCTGCCTACTGTAATGTCTAATGCTTCATAGAAACATTCTCACTCAGGCACAAGTGAGCTAGCACGAGGATCTCTGTGGCTCTGTCGTCTCTAGTGGCAGAGCACTGTAAGCAGCCTGAATTTCTACAGATCCAGGCAGATGTTAAACACGCCACTGCCCACAGTCATTCTGCATGCAGCAGGGAGGCAAAATGAAGCCAATCCGTATAAATAGACAGAAAAGAAATATCGATGCAAGCAAAAAAACCAATTTACTGAACGCCACATTAGATGATGATATGTAAATTCCTAAAATAGAAAACAACACCATTTTTGTGGCTCTTCCTATATAGGGTCCTAAATGCATAAGCAAAGTAAAGCTGGTGACAACTAGGAGCGGCAAGAGAACACGGGCAAGGCAGACTTCGGCTTTGCTTAGATTTCAAGGTTTATAATCAAAACGTATCCGTGCAGTAGCTGTGTGATTAAAATTTTCAGAAGATTAAATGGGAAGCTCAGCTAATGGATGCAGAGGTTGAAGTACAACTTCCTGTGGCACCTCTCTGAGAGCATCCCCTCTGCCAGGGAAGGGCGGGATGCCGCTCTAGGTGGCTGCCACGTGCTCACTGTTTCAGGAGCTTCCGGGCCAAGAGCTCAGAAAAAAGGGACAGGAGCCCCACACTGCCGTTCTACCGGCACCGGCCTCCGGGACCAACACGGACTGGCTGGATTCTAATGGCCAGAGGATCACCTCCTTCTTCCTTTCTTGTAGCACCCAATGAGGCAGAGGAAGAAGGGTAAGGAAGTAAGAAAGCTGGAGGGGGGAGGAGACCAGAGTCAGCTGACAGACAACTTACCTGGATATTGTACCATGAGCCAGGCCTTGTGGTAGCTGAGAGGAGTTGGTGGTTTCTTCCCTCCTCTTCCATCCCCTCTTGTCTGAACAGGGCCATCCCCATGGGCCGGTGCTAAACACCAACAGAGTGTAGAATCAAATGGTATCTCCTGGAGTTATCTTGGTCACCCTTTACCAGGAACTATGGGATAAAAGGGTCTTGAAAATATTCACAGTACGTACAGAAAGTATTTTTCCTTCATTAGAAATCAAATACTTGTTCCGTCCCCCTTTGAAGCTTCCAAGTCTCATTATTTCCCAAGATTTTTTCACAAAATGGTCCAAGCATAATGTTGCCTGCCTGTAATCCTGGCACCCCGAAGACCAAGGCAGGACAATGTAAAGCTCATGACAATTCTGGACTGTATAGTGAGGCTTTGTCTCAAAAGACTTACTCTGTCTTGCTTGATTTCTTATCTCTCTGCCCATCCTTCTGTCCAGCCAATCACATTTAGCATGAGTGACAGCTACTAACATACTATAGAGCACCTGGCAGAGAGTTTCAAAGAAGGCTTTGCAGAAATAATACAAAGAATGAATCAGGACCAGCAAATGTTTGAGGATGTGAATGAAGAGGGGGCTAGAGTAGATGGGGGGTGAGGGCGCAGATAAGCTACCCCATAACTAAGAAAAAGACAGCGGCAGCAAAGTTTTCCAACTCACAGGGGGATAAAGGAGGTGTGGGAAGCAGCTCTACATTTAGAGAGCAAGAAGTGTGCTGGAATCCCGCAGGAGGGGTTTCTACAGAGAACAGGAGCATCATTAGGAAGGACTGTTAGGCTTGTTAATGAAATACCAATAAAGGCTATGGTGGCAAGAACTCCATCAATGATTCAGAACTGAAACTAAGTTTCTGGAGCAGGGAAGCCTGATCAAGATGGGGGATGGTGCTTTGCACTCCCCAAGTGCAGGTGGCTGAACAGTCTGATATGCTCAGGAGGGACCCCATCAAGACGAAAGCCAGGAACCAAGCTCCCCAAACTGTGCTGTTTGAAGCCTCTACCTCCTTAGTCAGCCTGTGCTGCTTTAATTAAAACTCGGCTCCAATGGCTCTCACGCTCAATAAAAAGCAAGTGCAGACTCTAAGTTGCTTTCAAACACCTTGCCACTCTTACCTCAGACAGGCCCCACATGAAAGTTCAGAGATCAATCACATTGCCTATCAGGATATCAGCGAGCCTGGGACTTCTGGGGAAAGGAACCTGCTGTGGACTTCAAGTGCTCTCACATTGGTGAAAACAAGACCTGGTGGGTACTCGGCAGGTACCCAGGCAGGTGCTCCACACTGCTGGAAGGTCTGAGCCAATCCTCATCCACCAGTGTTACTGCAGGTGGTGTGCTGTGAAGACATTTGATGTTGACACTCAGAAAAAGAATCTGTCACTCCTTTTGCCGACTACCAAGTAGCCACACAAGAGTTCATTGAGCAATGACTGCGTATCCTTAGGGTTAGACCCAAGGATGGCGTGCACAAGCCCATGCTATGAGGGAGTAGAAGGAACAGCACAAAGTGATGACCGGGAAAAGACCTGGGGGTCCCACTCTGTGGCTCTTCAGCCATGTCCACCTCAATTTCCCCTTCTGTGATAATGAGGTACATTTTATATTTTATATTTATATATATATATTTTTTGAAGTGAGAGCTGGGGGAACAAGAGGAGCCCAGGAGTCAGAGCCCTGGTGGAAGGAGGGTGGAGCAAACTGGCTTTATACACTTTCCAAGGCAATGCAAGGGTGTCTGGGTTCCTTTAACTGTACACTAGTTCAAGTTTGTAGCTGGAAGTTTCTCCAGTCCTGCCTTGCCCAGCAGTCCGGACGAATCTCTCTTACCTGCAGTCCCGCAGCCACTTATAAAATAATCACTCAGAGTCTTATGTTAATTACAAACTGTATGGCCTATGGTCTCAGCTTCTGGATAGCTAACTCTTTCATCTTAAATTAACCCATTCTTATTCATCTATATGTTGCCACGTGGCTGTGGCATTACCGGTTTGCTGGCATCTATTGTTCCTTTTTCCGGCGGCTGGCATCTCTTTTGACTCTGCCCTTCTTCTCTCAGTATCTCTGCTTGGATTTCCCACCTGGCTGTAAGCTTTCTTGCCATAGGCCAAAACAGCTTTATTTATTATCCAATGGGAGCCACACATATTCACAGCAAGCATACAGAAAGACATCTCACAGCACAAGTCTGCAGGGTTAGAACTTATATTTTTAAGTATTGAAGGTATAAGTGAACCTGAACAAAGATGTGTTCTATTTGGAATGGAAATTAGGCCTGTAAGAAGCAGCCTCTCCAGAATAACTGTATTGCAAGGACTCCAGGCCAACCATCCCTTGACCCAAAAGTCACCTGGCTTCAGATGCAAACAGGGTTACATCTAAACTGAGGGGGGGAAATCACACTGACTCTTGATCCCATAGACACTCAAGCTAATCGTTATGCTCCTTACCCTTGCTTTGCTGAAAGGGTCTGGGGGCCATCTCTGCGTGCCCATGGCAATGGAAACTATGGTTGCCCCACCCCATCCCTGATTGCCCCCCTCAACCCACTTACCATGCTTAGTGAAGCCCTGCTTCTGCTACCCGTCTATGACATGTGCGGGGCCTCCCATGAGCCTTAAGCTCTTGGTCCTTGGAGGTGGGGTGCAGCAGAACTGTAGATGCTCTGCAGAAGAGAGGTAAGTGAGCCCCAACTCTGGGGTAGTGGGCAAGTTGTGTAACTTTGGCCGGGCTGCAACCCTGTGTGTGGTCATGATTCCCAGAGTCTCCATGAGCTCAGTTATGTCACCTCTGACCTTGGCTAGCAATACCACAGCAGCATTTAGCTGCCTTGACAGGAAACTGAGACCAGGCATCTCCTCCACGTTCTGTATTCCCATCCCCAGGACATCATCAGACAGATAGAGAGAGGGTACCTCCTTAGCAGGGATTGACTGAAGCTCCATCAGCCCAGAACACTGCTGTACCAGGGCTACTAAAGTCCTTCGCCCACCTTGGTGATCTAGCATCCTCAAACAAGATATTTCCTAACATCTGAAGAAAGTACAATTGAAAAACCCCACCCTGATTTTGTGTCAGGTGTTGGTGAATGCGAAGGATTAGCCATGTGTTATATTCAATACTCTTGGTTCCTGATAGCCCCTCTCCACAGGACCTGATTAAGGGTGACAAATCACCCTCAAAAATGACCAAAGATATGGCTGTACAAAGTTGGACAGGCAGAAAACAGTTTGCTACAAATAAATTAAGTTTGGGAGTATTGATTGCAGGCTGATACAAGATGGTGTCACTGACAAATCCTTCAAAGCACGGAGTTTGTGCTGAGGTTGGGACACATTGGTTCTAAGTTTCTGGCTTTCCAAAGATCATTATTAACCTTCCTTATGTCTGCTTAAAAGTAACCTTTCGGGCTAAAGAGATGGATCAGCAGTTAAGAGCACCGACTGCTCTTCCAGAGGACACAGGTTCAATTCCCAGCACCCACATGGCAGCTCACAACTGTCTGTAACTCTAGTTCCAGGGAACCTAAAACCCATGGCAAAATACTAATGCACATACAATAAAATTTGAAAAAAAAAAGTAACCTTTCCCACTTCAGAAAATTCATCACAGAGAATTTAACTTATTGATTCACTATATGTTATTGAATTTCTCCTCTGTGTACCAGGTACTCTTCTAAAAGTCTTGTGTATCACCAAGTCAACAAACTCTGACTTCATGGATTTTCCTCTTATGATCGGAAGATAGACGAAATTCAAAGCAGCCTCTATTAAAATGTCAGGTTGTAACGAGTGTTATGAGGCTGGACAGTGAGATAGACAGTGAGATGATGGAGATAACTTATACATGCTGAGCTAGCCTCTCTGCAGAGTTGATCTCTGAGGACACTTGTGACTAACATGGGACACACAGTCCAGGAGAGAGAACAGCAGTGCACTGGTCCTGAGGTACTCAGAATACTAGGAGCTGGGTGAGGGGTAGGGGAGGTGACTGAGAATTTAGGAAGTGATGCATACAGGGAGTCAGGAGCCAGATCACATGTAGGTCAGTAGACCACGGTGAGGACTTAGATTCTGCTGGAACACCTTCTATGACTACAGATATTTTTGACACTCCAAAGATAATCTGACATTTCTGTGATGAGTGCTATGCTGAACAACACAGACATTAGGAACTAACTTTGGGACCTTAAGTACTCCTTCACCCAGCTAGCTGTAGGGCACATTGGCTAAAATCTGATCTGAAGGCATTGTCTTGCCTGGCCTTACTCACCCCCAGCCAGGGCAGCCAGTGACTGGTCAGTGTGGGTTAGAAAGACCCACCCTCTTCTTCCCACACACCTGGACTAAAGTTAAGGGTCAGAGCTCCAGGTAGGAGGGGCTGACGCTGCCTAGGCTTCTGCTATGTTGAAGCCCAATAGGACCCTCAACCTCCACGTGCGTCACACCACACAGGTGCCCATCGATCATGGTACACAGGCACCACAATGCCAACGAACCCTGATGTCATCTGTCCTGAGGACAGTTTTGAACAAAGAAGTCCACCACACAAGCCCTGCAGCTATAGATGGAGACTGAAGGGTGACACTGAAGTCATTGTAAGCGATTGACTTAAGGTGAGTTCACTGTCTTCAGTAGATTTCCAAGTTAAGTTCGTTATGTTGTGTTGTTGAGCTGGTCTAAAGTGGATGCTGATAAGAACGATGGGATGGTGGCGTGTAGTCTGAGGAGTCAGAACCTGGTTTTCCTCTCTTTGGGCTCTTCGGTAGCTCTCAGAGATCAATTGGTTCAGTCAAGGTTATGGAAAGTCCATAAGCAAGATGACTATATATATAGACAGATGTCCAAAAGCAACCCTTAAAAGTTGCTGCCAGCAGCAGGACCACCCACTTTTCCTGCCTTTGAAGACTGTGAAGTGCTCCGCTAGACAAAATGTTACAAAACTCTTGCTTCACATGAGCGGACATTGAGTCTGCTCAGTCAAGCAGCTTGGGTCGTATTCATGATCTGTGAGGCCTTTGATATTAGAGAGCGCAGAGCTGCAGGCCGAAGGCATAAACCGTTTATCCACTGAACGGTTCATTGCCCAGTATAGTTGGTTCAAAACCATTAGCAAAATGCACCCAGGTCCTGTACCTTTCCGGTCTTCTCTGCTTATTGCCTGCCATGTATCAATTGCTCCTTCTCTCTCCACATCACTGAGGGTGGTAGGGTGCCAAGCTAAAGCCTGTATTCTCACATGGGAGAAGCCTGGAGTGCAAGGAGAAGCTGAAAGTCTATCGCTGGGGCTTCTGAGAAGTCTCTTCACCAGGCATTATGCAGAAAACAGAGCATGCGCCTCGCTGCTTTCTATTGTGTTCCTGGGCCTATGTGTGTCTCTCTTGAGGGCCCCATTAGCTTCACTTGGATGGCATTTGGGACACCAATGATATGCCCACCCAGGAGTTTCTGGTCTAGTCAGTTAGGGTTGCCATCCAAGGAGCTGCGCGTCTGAGGTCACAGGATAGTCCCAGGGGCCATTTTGTGAACAAATTCTGACCTTCAGAATAGAACCCAAACCCTGAGGATGCAAAGCATAAACAAAAGTGTTCTGGCCTCTTCAAGTCATTTTCTATGCCCAGTTTCATTTTCTTCAGGAAAAATAAGCACCCTTGTCTTGTTAATCCAATACTGAGTTTTCTACTGCACACAGCTGAACCTAATTGCATATGATAAAAAAGAAAGAAAGAGAAAGGGCCTGAGGCCATATCTAGTAGTTCCTTCCTCCAACTTTTTAGAAAATTTCCAGTCTAATTTTTTTCTCCCAGTTAACAGAAAATTGGAATATGACTTTAACAGTGAAGACCTTGAATTCTTACATTAAATTTGGCTGAGTGGCTTCAGTCAATCGATGAGTCGGTACTTATCCTAATTATTTCTCAAGAAATTGTGCACCCAGATCCCAAGGTGCAGAGGTGTCACAGCAAGTGATTTCTCAAGCACTAAATGAATTGCGTCTCGTATGGAAGTTGGAAAGAGCCCCAAGGCCTGTGCCCCTGACAGACTGTGTAAGGATTTTCTTCTCCAATGGAAGCTGGTGGGATCAACAGATTTTTCCTTAATTCAATAGCAAGCCCACCTGATTAGGAAAGGAGAGGAACTTCAAAAGCACTTTGCTGAAAGTTGCATTTGGATAATTATACAATTTCGAAGGGGTCTCTGTCACAACTCGGACTTTTGTGTGCTTGCTTTTTAAACTAAAAGATTAAGAAAAGCTGTGGTTATTAGTCTCAAGAAGGCAGATGGCTGAAGTTGGATGCTGCCGTGGTCCTTAAATTCCACCATGGATGAACTAATTCACTGGATCCAGTCATTACCCAGACATCTTCTCAACAGCTTCCTGGTGACACATTTGGAGGGATGGAGCAGACCCTGCCTTGCCTGTCTCCATCCTTCATGGTAGGTCCTTTAGCTCCCAGCCAAATGACTATTTGGATAGTTAACGAATTCCGCATATGGGTGAAGGGCCAAAAATTGAGTGAGTAATAACAGGCATTCAATATGTATATTAGTCTGTCATATCTACAGGAGAAGGCTTGACCTGCAGATGAGACCAGGCCCAAGTACCACTTAAAGGCAAAGTTCTGAGAGGAGATAAAAACAAACAAAAAAAAAAAACAAAACAAAACAAAAAAAAAAACTCATGAATCCCAGTCCTGAAGTCCTAAACCTAAAACTGGTCAGCAAATACACTATAAAAAAGCACTTGGCCGATTTCCTAGTTTATAGCCTCTTTCCCCGCTTCTAAACTAACCCAGAGGAAGTAAATCATGGCTCCTCCAACTTTGTAAGATGCTGTAAGCTGGTTCTGGGACTCTGTTGAGACTCCTCAAAAGCAGAGATTACACTCTGGTTTCCAAGCTCTCCCACTGGCCTTTACTAACTGAAATGAAGTCTCAGTGGAAGTGAAGTGAGCAGAGGAGGGTCAAGGGGCATGATGGGTTGTGTGGCTGCCCAGGCAGAACCAGAGTTAACCCCGTCTGGAAAGGAGGTGGAAGCAGACAAAGCCAGGGCTCATGCTAGAATTTAGTGGTGGTTTTGTTTAACATGAATATTATTAGTTACTGACTGACTGTTCTGTATGAATGATGAACGTTGAGCCTCCAAGTAATGATGAGACAATATTCCCTCTACTCCTAACTTAGTCCCCCCCACACACACACTCCACCCTTTCTGGACTTTAGGACCTCCTATCTTTTTTGGCGCCATGCATACAATGCAAAATTGAATGTTAGGAGGATGGCATGTCTGTGGGGAATAAGTTCAAACGGGCTGGCAGAAGCCTGCAGTAGAACCTTGGATGTGGTACAGGATGCTATCCATTAGAGTCCCTGGGCACAGGCAAAGGGGCAAACACGTGCCTATTTGTCTTGCTCAATGAGGGGAGCAGAGCAACACGTCAGTGGCAGGTCCCTTCTGAATACTCAAGCAGTTGCCTTCCAGGGACCTGGGGAAGGTCCACTGACTTCCTTTTCAAATATTGTGATTCTCTCTTTGAATGCCTACCCAGCTCCTTCCATATTCTGGGCTACTGGTTAAATAAGCCCCTTCCTAGCTCCACTCTGCCTCCTCTCTTAACTGCCCTTTTGTTCTTGAGAACATCCCCAGTTCCCTCAAAGTACTTCCTTCTGTGATGACCCCACTTCCTTTTTCTTAATAAACATGGAACCCAACTAAAAGAGAATCAGTGTTCTTATTTTGAAAGTCTTGATGGGGGCGGGGACATTAAAAAAAAAAAACCTTCCTAGGACAGCCAAGAAAAGGAATGGGGTGAATTTCTTCCTCTCCACACCCTTTGGTGTGTGTGGGCACGGTTTGGCTTGTACTGAAGACTTAGAGTATGCCTCTTTAAATGAGTCCAGCAGCCCTGGTACACTCTGAGCGCAGCAAATATTAAGTAACAAGAAAGCAATTAGATTTTAGGGAGGAACTCCATGGGTGTTTATTCCTGGCAATCATTACTGGCATCTGAAGTCCCGGGTTGAGAAATTACAATCAACAGTTCTTTGTCCATTCCAATTTTTGTGACACAGCAGGATTTTTTTTTCTCGTTTGCTTAAATTACAGGCAAAAGCTCCCAAGTGCACAGTTGAGATGGTCACCCAGGTGTCCGCATTCAAATTCTTAGTAGGAGGTGTTCAATGAAGTTCTGGAATTACTAAAGCTCTTTAGTCTGGCACTGCCTGGCCTCTGGCAGCAGACCCACCTTGCCTCATAAAAGCTGGAGACTGAGGGGCCAAGGTCAAGAACCCAGGTCAAGACCAGCCATCTCTGAAGGATCCATGATACTGCAGAGACAATAACCACAGCCTCTTTCTGGTCAATTAATGTGCTCCCAGTGGTCCATGAGCACAGAGAATTCCAAATATTGATGGCTTAGCAGAATAAATCAGAGGCTCTTCCTGCAAGCCCTGATGTCAGAAGGGGGCAGCTTCTGAACCCACAAAGCACATCATTTCATTTTATTCCCCTCCTGAAAGCGCTTGGACCAAACATCTCTAATGCAAATGACTCTGGGCTCCCTCACCTGCAGAGCTGATTGTCTTTTTTTCCTGATGGCCTCCTTTCCTTGATTAAATCCTGGAGCTTCTGTTAATACATTAAGTCAGGACTGGAATCCCTGAAAACAAACCAAATTAAAACTGCAATTCATTATGCAAGAGACTCTTCCTGTCACTCTTTGCTGCAAAGAAGAACCAGGGGCGGCCGAAGGGGAAAAGGAAGAACAATACAACAGTGGACAGAAGAAAAGGCTGAAGGAGAGATGCCAAGGGTGGTGAATACATTTGCAACAGACAGGCATCACATGAAAGGCTTTCCTATCATGTTCCTAATTAAACACTATTTCATCCTGGGTTTCTTTATTACGCTTCTATAGAGGTTCATTGATATTTTTTTTCTGCCCTCAGTCATGCATTGAGACTGATACATGAGCATTGGAAGTCATATTGCTTGAGATAATTCAAAAGAGATTTCTAAAAATGTTAACCAACGTTGGTAGTTCATGAAACAGTGGTAAAACCTGGGCTGTGGTGTTCATGGCCCTCCAGTGACATGGTCTCCCAGGCCATCACTCACTGTTCTCATCCAGGCTGCTATGACACACTAAGGCCAAACCCTGTACATTTTAACCCACAAAGCAAAGAAGAGCTTGAATTTATGGTCTCGGGTTGGAATTGATGCTTTTCCTGGATGTATAGAAAAACGTAGGTGGTAGTTAGCAAATGAGTTAATTTCCTTGCTTTAAAGATGTTTAATTACCAAACACCAGGCAATTGGAGTGAGTAGGCGGCTTCTACAGGAAAGGCATGAAACTCAAAAAGCATGTAGTTTCCAATCCTACAGATAATACAAACAGAAGATAAGGCAACGTTTTTCTAATTTGATATCTCCCCCTCTGTGGTGTACATACATGTATGTATGCATGTGTTTGGAGACAAGAGGTCACTTGGAGATGTCATACTCAGGTGCTCCCCTTATTTTTCAGACAGAGTCCCTCGCAGGCCTGGATCTTACCCAGTAAGCCAGGCTATCTGGCCAGTGAGCCCCAAAAGTCCTCTTGTCTCCACCTTCTGGGCATTGTACTCCACCACCCCATCCCTTTGCTCATGAGAACATAGGAACTGAACTCGGGTCCTTAGGCTTGCAAAGCAAGCTTTTCATCACCCTAGCTGTCTCCCCAGCCACTGATTTGGTCCTGTTGAAGACAGAAGGATGTCAACAGCTTTGCACTTTGAGCAGGCCACCTAGTTCTCCAGATCGTCACAATGCCTTGGGCTGTGGCTCAACGGAAGGGAAAGGCAGATAGGTGAAAACTGATTTTAAATCTGATAAGGATGCTAACTGATTTCAGCAGATGCCATTTATACCACAGCCCCTGCCCAACCGCAAGGCTCTCAGAATTCTCCTATGAGGAAGGCCCTTTTTTCACATAATAAGCATCAACTGAAAAGGCAAAAGAAGTCCTTGGGAAAGTCAAAAGAAGTAAGGAGATCCATCAGTATGTATTAGCGGATGCTTGTCTCTTCTGTCACACTATCGCAATGTGGAGGGAGCTCTTTCAGTGTAGCGTGCAAGAGGTGTGATCCTCAGGACTAAGAGATGTGATCCTCAGGACTAAGAGGTGTGATCCTCAGGACTAAGAGGTGTGATCCTCAGGACTAA
>CABHPH010135883.1:0-20254 GCA_902168325.1 Peromyscus nudipes | reverse complement strand
TCTCTCTCTCTCTCTCTCTCTCTCTCTCTCTCTCTCTCTCTCTCTCTCTCTCTCCTCTTCTCTCCTCCCTCCTCCCTCCTCCCTCCCCCTCTCCCCTCCCCTTTCCTCTCCTCTCCTCTCTCCTCCCTTCCTCTCCTCTCCCCTTCCCTTCCCTCCCCTGCCCTCTCCTCTCCCCTCTCTCTCTCTCTCCTTCTCTCTCTCCCCTCTCCTCTCTCTTCTCTCCTCTCTCCTCACTCCTCTCTCTTCCCATGTAGGTCAGCTTGGATTGTCAGCTTGAGTGGATTGAGAAGCACCTAGGAGTCAGGGAAGATTAGATTGTGCAATCTCTGACCTAATGACTAGTTTAATCGCTCCATGGATTCCTAACTTGATGATATTATTGAGAGGTGGTAAAAAGTAGAAAGTGTGGCCTAGTTGAAGGAAGTGGGTCCCTGGAGGCGTGTCCTTGGGGGCTATACCTTGACACTTTTCTGCTATCTCTGCTTCCTTTCCACCATAATGTCAGCTGCTCCAACATGATGCTCTCCGTCCAAGTCCATGGGGCCCAACAGCCATGGACTGAGCCCTCTGACACTGGGACCCAAAATAAGTCATTTCTTCTTCGATGTTCTCTCTGGCACTCTAGTCATAGCTCTACAAAAAACAGTGGGTTCATTGTGGTCCTTGCTTGGTATCCAAGGCATCTAGAAACTCCCTTACAGGTGTGTATCTATGTGCTATGATACTCCCAACTCAAAAAAGAAAAAAAACCCCCAATTGTCTGGCTTTCAAATCCAGGCACAGTCTTCCGTATTCATTCCTTAGACTCTGCCTCATCATGTGAGGGTGCCATCTTGCTTTCTAATACTTTATTAATCTAACCTCTCCTATCTTCCCATTTCAGTCTACTTAGACACATCATTTCCAACAAATAGACCTTTGTCTTACATAATTAAACATATTACCATTGTCTCTATATTACTAGACTCTAAAGGCTTATTGTTTTATCAATAGCAGTTATCCTATTGGATGGCAAATAGCAGCATCCTGATAAATTATTTCTCAGGAAAATATGAAAAGGCCGTATCTATACATATAATAATATGCCTTCACTTACAATTTCTGTGAGTTTTGCTTAATGGTTTTCTTTTCTTCAAAACCCAACTTAGTGTTTTTATTTTTTTCAAAAGCATACTAAAACGCCCACCTCACCACCCCCACCCCACATACTCACACTCTTGACAATACTGTACTTATTTGGAATGTTTCTAGGCATTTCTAGGTATTTTTATTTATTTTTGGACTATAAAGTAGCAGACCAGTGATCAAAAGGGGTGGTATACATTAAGCAAATTCCATATGCTTGAATGCTTGAAGGCATCAGAGAATAATAGCCAAAGCTATGCAGACTGCAAGGTCCAAGATGTGGCCCCAGCAGTCTGTAGTTGACATACCTGCTTAGGCATGGGCTAATTTTTAGCAATGTTTCAGAGGCTGAGAAGTCAGGCAAAGGTTGATGAGGTGGAAAGAGGAGCTGGCTGAGCATTGGTAGTCTCCTTCAACTAGGAAACAAAAACTAGACTTGGTAACACCAGTGTATCTTGTTTAGAGAGCTGAAGGGTAGGCACTCACAGGAGCCAGCCTGACACTTATAAGTTCTATCTCCCTTTGGATATTTACCTGAAAGGCTTCAAAGCCAATTTGATACCATATGGAAATCACAGTAGAGTTTTTTAGTGGTCTTTTAGTCCCAGAGAGATAAAAGTAATGGGTTATACTAAACACAGTGAGATCTGATAATAGCCCTGAACTTTTAAATCAGACCTAAACAGTTTTTGTCTCTAGGCCTTGGGCTGAGGCGTTTCTTCTCTGCTGTCAGTGAGATAATAGGGTGAATTCTGCCTGTAGGTGATGTAAGGAGCCTCTCCGGTGTTTTGTGCATCTCTAGCAAACACCAAACTTACTGAGAATACAAAATAAATAAATAAATAAATAAATAAATAAATAAATAAATAAATAAATAAATAAAAGCAGTGTTTTTAGTCAGTCTGACAAGAAGTACCCTCAGGAGCAACTTTGTAAGGAAAGACATATTTTGCCTCACAGTTTCAGAGGCATAATCCATGATTAACGGGATCCACTGCTGTGTTTCTATGGCAAGGCAGAGTATCACGATAGTAAGAACATATGATGGAGCTCACCTCATGGCAGCCAGGGAGCAGAGAGGAGGAAATGCCTTTGCTAACCAGCCTCCTTGTTAAACTTTTTATTCCATGTGGGCCCCAGCTTATTGAGGGGCACTGACCACCTTCAGGCTGAGTCTCTCTCCCTCACATAACCCTGTCTAGAAATGTCCTCTCAGACACACCCGGATGTGTGCTTCATTAATTTTCCTGGTAATTCTCAAGCCAGTCGAGTTGATAGTCAAGTCACAAAGGGGAAGACAGAGACTATAATCGTCCCACAGGAAAATCCCATGCTGGAATCCCCACACATTGCCTTACCGTGTTCTAGAAAATAGATAATGGGGCTGGAGCTGGCTGTTCTTCCAGAAGAAGAGTGGGTTCCATTCCTGGCACCCACATGGTAACTCATAATGATTTTTAACCCCAGTCCCTGGGGATCTGATGCCATCTTCTGGCCTGCACAGGTAGCAGACACACACATGGTGCACAGACATACATGTGCAGGCCAAACACCTATACACATATAATAAAAATACTTTTTGAAGTTGTTTTGTTTTGGTTTTTTGTTTATTTTTTGTTTTTAGTGTTTTTTGTTGTTATTTTATTTTTGGTTTTTAGAGACAGGGTTTCTTTGTGTAACCCTGTAACCCTGGCTGTCCTGGAACTCACTTTGTAGACCAGACTGGCCTCTAACTCAGATATCTGCCTGCCTCTGCCTCCCGAGTGCTGGGATTAAAGGTGTGCGCCACCACTGCTCAGCTGTTAACAAGTACATTTAACATATGACACGGCAAATGTTAGTTGGCTGGAAATTAAATCATTCATGAACATAGGAAAGAAAACAAGACAAAATAAACATGGAAGAAAGGTCCCATGCACTCTTGAGTGGTATGCCAGAATGGCAAGAGAATGGGGAAGGAGCAATATTTGAAGAGAAAATATCTGACAATCCTCCAAAGCCTTTGAGAGCTGGCAAGGTCCAGATTGCGCAAGATCTCTAAAGACAAGCACACTAATGTAAGGGAAACTCCACTTAAATGTGCATAGTGATAAAACTACCTAACAACAGCAACAAAGCGAAATCAAGCAAACAAACAAAAAAGTTACCTTCAAATGAGCAAAGATTCGGTATGACCTCCTAATGCAACCCTGGAAAATTAAATGACCAAACTATGACATCTTAACAGGCCAGAGACCACCTGTTGTCCTTGAGTCCTGTAACCCAGGAAATTTACCTTCAGGAATGAAAATTGAGTGGTTTCCACTCAGACAAAACCAGAATTTCATCCCTTGAAGGGTTATACTTAAAAAGAGGCAAGGAGTCCTCAGGAAGATTTAAAAAAAAAAATGAGCCCCAAAGAATCACATAAATGCACTCTCAAATAAAAACTATTAATAAAAATATAGATTATTTTAAATAGTCTTAAAACAGTAATAATGGTGGTGGGGTTTCAAAGTATACAGAATCAAAATGTGTGAGAACAGCAACCAAAACGGGCATTGCTCAGTTCACTAAGAAATGGATTCCTTGTTCCCTGCCCGCCTGCGTATCTCCAGTGGGAAGCTCAGAGACGGTACCATACAGTTGATAGCTGACGGCTAGCAGAAACCCTCCTGGTGCTAAAGGGGAAAGAAATCATCAGAAAGAGATGCGACAGCTCAGACCTGATTTGGAGACTCTTAGTGTTGACTTAAAAGACTGGCTCTACCCTTGGCCCACCTGGGGACTGGTGACATTTTAACTACTTTCATTTAGCAAGCCTACCTAAGAACAGAACCTTACAAAGCATTTCAAGAGCCAACGTGGTTTTTTTGCCTGCTAACCACCTGGGGCTCATCTGTCCTCAAGTCCCGTGTAAGACCCCCTTCCCCCTCCGTCCCTAACAGACTTTTCGAAGAGGCCAAACGATGCAGGGCACAGAGGCCTCTGAGGCCTATGCTCAGGGCAGGGTTATTTATATTGGCTCAAAGCCCTCTTCCTCCAACTGTTGAGGCTTTGTTCTGGAAGAAAGCAAGGTAGATGGAGGGGAACAGTGCGGTAGTGTGTGTCTGTGGAGCTGTCAGAGTTCATTTTCCAAGAGGTTCTTCCAAAGGTCTTAACATGACAAACTGCCTCTGCCTCATGGATGATTTTGTTTTTCAAAGGAAAGCCCTGGAGGCTACAGACAGTTCCTAAAGGAGAGGAGGGGCTGGGATGATGACTTCAGATTTTTTTCCCAGCCCCCTCCCCTCTCCTCACAAAACCCAAAGAGCATATACACTATGGGACTGACAGATGGACAGTGAATTTATGATACGGGGTATTTTAGCATCCCTCTTAGTTTCCCAGACCCTTCACAATCAAGTCTTTTTCTTTTTCTTTTCTTTTCTTTTTTTTTTTTTTTTTAACTCAAGGGCAAAATGATCAAGCAGGTTACAAAGGTCTCCCACAAAGTCGAGCAGTTGGCAAGACTTGAAAGGCTGGGATGCAAAGAAGAAGAGCTCGAGTCTCAGTCCTGGGTCACAGAGCACATCATTTCACTTCCTGGAACACCACCTTTCCTATCAATAAGTGGGAAAGACAGCAAGGCCCAACCAGCATACTTTATGTGCTCTGGGGGGAGATCTAATAAAGTATATACACGAGCTTTTGAAATAGAAGATTCTTGAAGATGACTTGTTTTCATCAGGCTGCAATAGATGAATAATGCATGAAAAAGAACACTGAGAACTAGAGGGCTATACACAGGGCCATTTTCAGCCTAACCTCTTCATTTTTCAGATGAGCAAACGGGGTGAAACACAAAGAAAGCGATTTTTCCCTACACAATGAAATCGGAAGAGGAGGGTGAAAGCATTCCTCCGATCTGCTCCATGTGTTCCATGGAGATGCTCTGAAGCCTGTGATAAGGATGACCAGATTCCAGGGAGGACCATTCCTTTTGCTTTGATGTCCACAGACAGTCCTGAGCTGGGGGAGGGGACTGAAAGGAGATGAAAGAGAGATGCTAACAGTCATAGGCATCCCATGCTTTCTTCCTGGCATAATATCAAGAATTTTGAAAGCATGGGGGACAGGTTATCTGAAGGATATGATGCCCATAAAGTTATCCAGTGCCAGTCCAGACACCCCTTCTTGGAGTGAGGTGTCCTGGGTGCCTCTTTGAGACAATTCCTGAGGCTGTCACAGTCCACTTACAACTGCTCAGAAACTGAAGAGGAAAATGTGGGTCTCCACTGGCTCCAGCATCATTTCTGGAGCACCCGAAAAGAAGGGGGAGGTTGAGGATGCTTGGTGTGTGAGCTCATGTCTTTGTTCCTGATGTCAGGTGTTTGCATACAAGTTACACGGGTTCTTCACAAGGATAGCTTTCTTGTTGGGGCCGACACACACACATACACACACACACACACACACACACACACACACACACACACACACACTGAGTCACAGGTAAGTTCCTGATAACTGTTGGAGCTTCTCTGAGAGTTCAAGGGTCCACACATGAAAGACAGTCATGCTATGCATGTGGCATAAAGCACTTGGAAGTTGGAACTTGAGCCCTTGATCAGTAACTATTAAAATAACAGTTTCCCCTCATTCCTTTAGAGCTGCGAGGCCTCAGGAGGCTTTGAAGATGAAGTGGGCATTTGATCCTGAACCCACGACCACCACCACAGCAGGACTCATGGCTTGCCAGCATGTCTGCTTTCCACCCCTTCAAAGGTTACAAATCAAAGAGCCCCAGGTCTCAGTGGCTCCCAGGAGGCTGCTGGGTTAACCCAGCCACATTTTGGCACTAGGTCAACGCCATTATTTGGACCTGGGTGTTCCCCAGATCACATTAATCCTTAATCAGTGTTTTCCTCTGTTGTCACAAGCCCCAGAGCCTGCCCCAGATCTTGTGACTCACTGGTTTCATGTCACAGGGACTGAACAGAGCACCTTCAGTTAAAAAAAAAAAAAAAAAAACAACCTGCCACTGACTCAAACAAGAAACAGCCTGTCCCCAAGGTGCCAAGTCACCAAGCAAGAGAAATCTCCTCCAAATACAGCATGGTCCCTTTGTTCTGTGCCGGTCAGTCCCTCGTTAACTGTACTGTCATCTCTGATTCATCCTTCTCTTTCAGGCAGGGTGACTCAGAGGGAAAGTGCTGTGTAAAGCCTTGCTCCACTTAATTGATAAAATACAGCCAAGCCAAAGAAGGGCTGTGAAGAGTCCAAGGATGCGCTGAAGGAGATTGCTAAGCAACATGCCAAGGGGCCGTGGGTGCAGACAGCTGAGAAGGGACATCAGTGGAATGGCTGGGCTGGCCTTCAGCCACTTGGAACATAAAAACCTCAGAAGAGGACAAAAAGGCCCAGCCGTAAGTCCGCAAATGCCACCCAGGAACACAAACCAGCGGCAGGCCACACACATTTGCAGTGTGAGAAGCACCATGTGACCTGTTTTTTGCCATCTCTTAAGCATCTCTGATTATACATGTCACTGCAAAGGGCTGTGGCAGGGCAGGATGTCGTACTCAGAAAAGTGATGCTTTCTGCACTCGGCAAGCTGGACCTTCAGCCAGAGCAAACAGCACAGAAACTTGATGTTCCCTTTGAGGAATAAAGGACATAGAAACATGTACAAAGTATCTAGATACATATGTCTGCATGTATGGAAATGCACATGTGTGTACACACATAGATTCCCCCCCCCCCATACTGACTGAACACTTGTAGACACTTTGCGGTTGGGCTAAGAACTGATATTATACTTTTAAAATATTTTTAAAGTTTTAATATTGGAAACAAATGCAATTTGCTTCAGCAACAGGAAGTTTGCATAAAGGACAGAGATCTAAGTGAGATTTGATGGCCAATGCTTGTAATTTCAGGACTTGAGAGGCTAGGGTAGGAGGAGTGCCAGGAGTCCAAAAAGCTAGCCTGGGCTAAGGAGTGAAGCTATGTATTTAAAGAAAGAGAGAGCGACTGAGTTAGAGAATAAGATATCTTTAACTCTCACTCCCTGGAATTTGGAATTTGGACCAAGAGAGTTACTTCCAGTGTTCACAGTCTAAGGGAGCTGGACACTGGAAAACACGTGCCGAGGTGATGATGCTCCACATGTCCAGTGACTGAGGGACCATCCCATTCAGTCTACTTACTGGCCTGGTTCTTGGGCTTCTCTTAAGAGACCATTAGTACCTGGGTAGTTTATGTTTCATATTATAAGCAGGTGTTTACCAAAATTACTATGGCTTAGAGGCATGGGAGATCGGATGTGGGGAAAACGATCATTGGACAGCAAACCCAACGCCACACAATGGAATGGAGTGGAGTGGAGACTGTGGAGGAAGAGCTTATGAACTGGCGGCTTCCCCAGGTGGTGGTTGTATTTAAAAACAACAAGAAACATCAATCCTCCCTGTCCACGCCCCAGGCCTAGCGCTGAGTGACAGTGTAAGTTTTGGTATTGATGTCATAACCCCCAAATCTCAGTGGCTTTGCAAGAAAGGCTTGGTTCAGGGCCAAAATGAACTTCATGTGACTCCACCAGACCAGCCCTCCTCCATCTGTGGAGATTCTCTCTAAGAGTTCCCCAAAAGGGGAAGAAAGAGGTGGAGGAAGGCTACCAGCTCAGAACCTTTGAACTAGGTGTGACTCACCTCACTCTGCCCAGCACTCTTTGCTCCATGGTAGTTGCCTGTACCACCATAACTACATGAAACATGGGAGATGGACAGTCTCCAGTGAGCACCAGCCAGCTTATATACAAGATGTAGTGAAAGCCAGGCAGTGGTGCCGCACACCTTTAATCCCAGCCCTTGGGAGGCAGAAGCAAGCAGATTTCTGTGTGGTTAAGCCAGCCTGATCTACAGAGCAAGTTCCAGGACAGCCAAGGCTACACAGAGAAACTCTGTCTCAAAAACCAACCAAACAAACAAAAGGTGTAGTCACATCCATTACTAACTTTTAGCGTCATCCAAGACTTGCTGCAAAGTACTACATTAGTAGTGTCTCCCAGGTCCCTGAGACAAATGTGTCCATGTTCTCTTCTCTCCTTGGCTCACATGTCAGTGTTTGATGCAATCAGTGCTCTGTGAGTTGAAACTGTCACCTGCAATAGTGCCATAAGGAGTAGTCTTGGAAGTAACTTGTAAAGTGAAATATATATATATATATATATATATAATGTGTGTTACTAATAGAGTAATATAGTAATAGTAGCTATGCAAGTTATTACTCTTAAGACTGTAGGAAACATCCTAATCCACACAGGAGTGAGGGTATATGTGGGCAGGAACAGAAAGGCTTGTCCCTTGACATCTTCTCTATTATACTTGTCCTTTCTACTTTCATAACCCCAAATATCTCTAGTTCAAAATGTCTCCGTTTCCTTCACCCAAAGGCCAGGAGTCTCTGTGGGATGGATGGATATAAAAAGTTTGGTGGCAGGAGGACATCCAGATCTATGTACCAAAAGTCCCTCGGTCTGGCCGAACTGACCACTGTGACTGTGTGGGTACTCCACTAAAGAAGCCAGCTGGTTTGAATTGCTCAAAATGGCATGGTGAGCAAGTTCCAAATCCTGTGCCTGCCATTTGTTTTTCCATGTATCTTGTAGACCTGGAAGTCCACAGAGCCCAAGCTTCATATTTTTCTGCAGACCATTTGTTTTTCAGCCATCTGGTAGACTACACAGTTGTCCATGCTACTATTACACTGTGAGCATAGCTTTAGAAGAATAGTAAAATAAGTAAACAAGCCAGGCGGTGATGGTGCACGCCTTTAATCCCAGCACTTGGGAGGCAGAGCCAGACAGATCTCTGTGAGTTCAAGGCCGGCCTGGTCTACAGGACAAGCACCAAAACTACACAGAAAAACCCTGTCTTGAAAAACCAAAATGATAATAATAATAATAATAATAATAATAATAATAATAATAATAAAAAACATTGTATGATGCTTGGGTAAAAGAACAATTGTCAAAATAGAAACCAGAGCCAAGCTCCCCCCACCCCCGACATGGGTCACCAGTGGGAGGAGTCTGACACATTGCTATGACTTGTTTTTCCTGTAAGGGTGTCAGTTGTCTGGGTGGAGCTCAGTGGCAGGTCACTGGCCCAGGGTCATGTGTGGAGCCTGGTGTTCAACCCCAGCAGCAAAATAGAAAAATGTGAGAAAAGAAGGACAGCAAAATTTAAACATCAAGAAACTCAACTTCAGTTCATCCAACTTCTCCCAGTTTGTAGCTGGGGAAAGCAAGTCTCAGACAGGTCAATCAGTTCTCAGGATTCAGAGCAGGCAGAACCAGGGCAGGAGCTCCTGACTCCGGCTCTACTTGCTGATCTGCTGTACAATGTCTCTCTCTCTCATGTCTCCCTCATTAATGATCCCTGGAGAAAGGGAGGATGGAGACCATAAATACAACGGGTAATGTGAATGATACAGCACGTGCTGCTCAAGTCAGAGGAAGGTGCTTTCTGGGGATCTTCATGCATCCGCAGATAGGCACTTCCTGGGTTGTCAGAAAGTGAGGACCATCTTGCTGATGAGTGGACATTTGCCAGTCTGGTGCGTTCTCATCAGAAGCAGCGAATGGCATCACGGGATCTTTGCCATTCCTCATAACCCAGCTTTCAAAGCGTTAATGTGAAACAATGTGTGGTGACGGGGGCCCCTTGATTAGCAGACATGGTAAGGAACAAGATGTAAGAGGTCAAAAGGAAATTAACCTGGCAGGATGCTGCTGGGGCAATCTTTCTGTTGTCTGTGGGTCCCTAAAATCCTACCCAAGAGCAATGTGCCTTCCCCAAGAACCACCAGAGCACTGGGTGCCCACCACTAGATGATGTGCTTTGATTTATTTATGTTCTTTTTTACTCCAGAGCGACTGGGGTGTGTGGCGATCAGGTTAAAAGCAGTCTGTAGACATAATTATGACTAGAGGCCACTCATTTAACCTCTCTGACTTTCATTTTGGCTTTTTCTTTTCCTCATTCAATTTACAAAATGGCAGAATTGAATTAGATGACCTCTAGACCCCTTTCTTGCTCAGAAATTTCAATTCCATAAACACAAAAGCACCCTGCCTCACATCAAGATTAAACTCACAGCTCTGCCTCATTAGCAATCATTCCTAATCAGATGGGGAAAGAAAGAACCGTCTTCATCTGAGGTATATGAACTTGGAAGATCTAGATTTTTGGAAGCCCTTTCCTCCTGGTTCTGGAAACATAGACCCCCTTACTCCTAACTTGCTGGGTAACTAGCTACCAGTAGGCAGACTGTAATCATATGGAAGAATGGGTTAGCTTTGAATAGATAACCTACCCTTGAGTAGTTAGGGCTTGGGGAAAAATGTGTGTTCATGAGTTGTTATGCATTAAGCTCTGCACAGCTCCAATACTAGGGCACCTAGAAGATGTATAAAGTGAGATCATGTTGGCATCTCCGTGAGAAAATGAAAAATAAATTATTGTGATTTTCATAGGAACCTTTTATAAATATTATAATCATTTCTGGTGGGTAATGAAGTCAGTTAATTAATCTAGCTATGTTTGCTTAGGAATGGTCTGAGTTATCTGGTCCACTTTTATTTTTGATTGACACAGTCATACCAGCTATGGGTACAATATAATATTTCTGTGTGTATATTGTGTAATGATCAAATCAGGGTAGTCTATCTGTCCCCTTAAACATCTTTTTCTTGTGGTGAGAACATTGCGAATTCTTTCTTCTAACTTTTGTGGCTTGTCACTGTGTTAATCTTAGCACTCACTAGTCACCCTACTGTGCAACAGAACCACAGAAAGCACTCCTACCACGCAACTTTGGCACTGTTGCCCTATCTTTCTCACCTTATACTACATGTAGAAACAAGATGCTGCTGCCTTTGTTTTCCTGTGCCTGCCTTATTTCCCTTAACAGGAGCCTTCTGGACTCATCTGTGTTGTTGTAACTCCTCAGTCCTCTAGGTGAACAAGACCCCAGTTAAAGTCCCTCTTTTTTAAACACCTAAGTGCTTTCCACTTCTCTGATAGACTCAGATGGATACAAGGACCTTAATAAGCCAAGACAATAGATGACAAGAAATGGCCTCTTCCACTGGGCAGTGATGGTACCCGCCAGAGGCAGAAACAGGAGGAGCTCTGTGAGTTTGAGGCCAGCCTGGTTTACAGAGTTCCAGGACAGCCAGGGTTACACAGAGAAACTTTGTCTCAAAATAAAACAAGAAAGGAAGGAAGGAAGGAAAGAAGAAAAGAAGGAGGGAAGGAAGGAAGGAAGGATAGACAGAACATTTCTCTCCCACCTGCCTGTTCCTAAATACCCAGGAGCCATTTCCCAAATAATTGACTCAGAGGCTTAATATCACTTATAAATGCTCAGCTCTAGCTCAGGCTTATTACTAACTAGCTCTTACACTTAAATTAACCCATAATTCTTATCTATGTTTAGCCAAGTGGCTTGATACGTTTTCTCAGTCCAACATCTCATCTTGCTTCCTCTGCATCTGGCTGGTGACTCCTGACTCCACCCTTCTTCTTCCCAGCATTCTCAGTTTGATCACCACATCTATACTTCCTGCCTGGCTACTGGCCCATCAGTGTTTTATTAAACCAAATCGAGTGACAAATCTTTACAGTGTACAAGAGAATTATTCCACAACAAGGAAGGAAGGGAAGAGAAGGGAAGGGAAGGGAAGGGAAGAAGGAAGGGAGGAAGGGAAGGAGGGAGGGAGGGAGGGAGGGAGGAAAGGAAGGAAGGAAGGAAGGAAGGAAGGAAGGAAGGAAGGAAGGAAGGAAGGAAGGAAGGAAGGAAAGAAGGTCCTCTTCTAATAGGGAAAGCCTAGTAGCAAAGGGTTGCAATCTCCCCTCAACCTGGAAAAGAATTCCTGTCTTTAATAAGAGACAATGCAGTGGTTTTCCAATGGATTCCAGAGCAAAATATCTGGGTTAGAAAGCTGGCCTGAGTGATCCTGTATATATTTCTTTATCTTTGTGTCTTGTATCCTGGTGCAGCAAATTAAATTAATATTACCCCCTTTATGGAATTGAGAGCATTCAATGAGTTAATATGGTACATGAAAAATGCTTTAGCAAGTAGCCAGTAGATGCACAGTGATATAGAATTGCTAGCCAGCTATTGTTATTTGTTTAAGGACTCCAGCCTGCCGCACAAAAGGCTGATGCCTCCCTGGGTCTTAGACATCAATAATCATCCCCATATTCGAATGATGGATTTGTGCTGCCATTTCTTTTCTAAGGATCACAGCTTTAGAAGTTAGAGGAAGCATGGCCTGATTGACAGGGATGCTGTAAAGAGAAATAATTTTCCAGGGGCCAGTGACGGTTACCATGGTTTCCAACTGGCGGAAACTCCAAGGTCAATTTCTGAAAATATTTCACTGCTGATAGGAGCAGGGTGATTCCCCCACCTTTCTAGTGTCTGGCCCTCACGGGGGCAGATTGTTATAATGCTAACCCCTGCTTGCAGGCAGCAGAGAAAAATGAGAATAAGGAAGAACCACAGAACATAACCATCTAGCTGACCGCTGACCAGGGAGGCAAATATGACTGATTTCCCAAGGGGGCAAGAAGAGCAATGCACCACTTAAGAAATGAAAATGCGATCATCTGGAGGGGAACAAAACATTTTAATATGAGACCGGGGTCTGCATTGACAAACAGCACCAGGGACACGTTATACAACTTGAAATTTTAGCTCTGCTCTGAGTGATTCATTTTTACTTCCCTGAAATATAAGTCCCACTGGGAGCAATCACAGTACCCAGAGCTATGGGAGAGCTACAGCCACAGTCCACCAACAGTACAGCCAGCCTCCAGGGACCCCCACCAGTCTCATCCTCAAATCCACTCCCCAGCCTTCAGAATTAAAGTCCTCCAACATCCCGGATACAGTATCGATAAAACAGTCTCCACTCTTGAGTGACTCAAGCTTTTTCCGGAAAGCCTTTCCTACAGGGAAGGGAATTACCATCAGAAACCTCTTCAGGGATGTGGCCTTAGGTTCAACAAGCCTGCACCACCCCATTAGCCAGACCCAAAGCTAGTGTTTCCATCCCAGGCAGGCTGGGCTGTCATTTTGTAGAA
The DNA here is from genome assembly GCA_902168325.1 of Peromyscus nudipes. Taxonomy (NCBI): domain Eukaryota; kingdom Metazoa; phylum Chordata; class Mammalia; order Rodentia; family Cricetidae; genus Peromyscus; species Peromyscus nudipes. The sequence goes on along the minus strand of CABHPH010135883.1, from coordinate 7,010 downwards.
CCAGAAGGTACAAGTGTCTCTGCTATAGAAGATCGCTTAGCTGCGGTGGTTTGAATATGAGCCCTCTCCCAAGTCATGTGTCAGAATTCTAACCCACCACAGTAATAGGCTAAAAGTATCTAGGGGGGGTCACTATGAGGGAATTGGGGTTAGAGACTTCATGAGGGTGAGACCCCATGGTAGCCTTAGTGGCTTTATAAGTAGAGGAAGAGAGACCTGGGCAGCTCCCAGGTATGATGAGGTCCTCCCCCAGGGCCAAGCAAATGCCTCCTCTCTGCTCTTACGCTTCTGGTTTTAGGACCATGACCCAAATAAGCTTATCTTTATACCAGCTTGTGTTTCACCAACAGAAATGGAACTAAGGCATTAATTGAGTAAAATACCGTCCCCCCCAATGGAAACAAAAGAAGAAAATGTCTAACAATTAGTAACAATGTCCCACTTACAACTTAGTGAAGTACATACTTTTGACAACAGCGTCTTCTGCAGGTGGTCAACTTTAATCCAATGACCACACCCAAAGTGTGCTTTGGGAGGCTGAGGAAGGAATAATAAATTGACTTCAATCTGGGAGTTCAAAAGAGATGATGAGCCTGGCATGGGGGTGCAAGCCTTTAATCCCAGGAGGCAGAGGCAGGCAGATCTCTGTGAGTTCAAAGCCCAAGTGGTCTACAGAGTGAATTCCAGGACAGTCTTGGCTACACAGAGAAACCCTGTCTCAGAAAAAAAAAGAAAAAGAAAAAGAAAAAGATGGATGGAGAGTTCCTGTTCAAGCAGCTTTTGCAAAGGTCCTGTGGCAGAAAGAAGCAAATATGAGGTCACTGTGTAAGAAGTCTATAAAAATGTCAGGATATTGGAGTAAGCCTCACAAAGTGAGGCACAAGAAGTGGGTGTGGACAGGCAGTGCAAAGCCCTGTAAGTACACGTATGACTTTTGTCTCTAATTCAAGAAATGGAGCAGCCCCTGGGGTTCCAGGGAGGAGAATAATTTATTGCCCTGTTCATTTCAACACTTTCATGTCATCTGATAATAAATATGCCTTGATTTGGGAGGGGGGGTCAACAGAATTTTTTCTCTATTATTTTGATCATAAGACACAATTTTAAAATGGAACTCCCTGTGTAGATGCCACAGTCATTGGGTCTTGGCTTTTACTAACCACTCTATTCTTTTTCTCTTGAAAGGCCTCCTTGGTCCAAACCAAGGTGTTCTTGGGGATGTGTGTGTGTGTGTGTGTGGGTGTGTGTGTGGGTGTGTGTGTATTTTGGTTCTGGGGATCAAATCAATGGCCTTTGCACATGCTAAATGAGTGTTCTAACATTTGAAAATAATCTTTTCACACAGAAGCCAAACACAGGTACTTTTCTACTTAGTTTTTATATGTTGTATGTAGGCACACGCCTGTTTGTATGTGTATGGAAGCCAGAGGTTATCTGCCATCTCCCTCTCTGGCTCTTCACTGCATTAAGTGGGGCAGAGGGCATCTGGGAACCTTGATTCAGCTAGCCTAGCCAGCTAACTTTGCCCCAGGGATCCCAAGACTTTGCCTCCCAAGCACTGGGATTATAGGCAGCGCGACCAGCACCTGATTTTTATGTGGCTGTTGGAGATCAGAGCTCCGTGCCTCATGGTTGCAGGGCAAGCATTATCTACTGAGTCCTTACCCTAGCTCAGCATTTTCCACTTCAGCAGCAGAGACTATTTTCTCTAGTGAAGCCAGAGCTTACACACTGACAAAGCCGTACCAGAAACTGAAGAGTGAGAGTAGTTACCATGGTTGGCTTTGAGGCACTTTCTTTAGTGGCCTCAAACCCTTTGCTGCTGACCCTGTTGAGAGGCAAGATCTGTTTCTCTTGCTCTGAAACCTGGACTAGGCTTTGGTCAATGGGGTATTTTGAAATGCATTTATGAGCCTTCTTTGCAGTGGCTTGGAGAGACCTGTAGTTCCTGCTGTTGCCCTCCTGGAATCTGCCCCATGTGAACGAGGAACTGGTCTGCTGGAAAGCCAGTGTGGAAGACAGCTGTGTACCCTGCCAACACCTGCCAACAGCTTGCAATAAGTGGTTTGTGAGGCCACCCTCAGGCCACCCAGTGCCTGTCAAACCACAACAGGATTGAGACATGAGCGTGTCATGGGCGAAAGCAAGAAGAACCACAAACTTGAGCCCCGAAGAACCATGAACAAATTTGGTAGGCTGCTTTGAAACATGAACTTTTGGAGTGGTTTGTTATACACCAATAGGTAACTTTGCTATCACCAGATTCATTTATGGTTTGATGTTTGATTTATCTGTAAATTCAAGAAAATGACATTTTACTAAAAAACATGTGCCTATGAGCAGTACTAAATGGACTCAGCAGACTGTATTCATATATTGACACACATGAATACATGGAACAATAATAATTAAATAAGACAAAAAAGAGGGTTGGGGAGGTGGGGTAGATCTGAGGAGAGCTGGGGAAGGAATACAGCAGGGGTGAATATAATAATACATTGTATGAAATTCCAGAAGACAATAAAAAATTGCATTAGAGAAGAATCATGATCAATTATAGAAAATATTCAATCTATGAAGTATTTGCTTACCAAACTATATGTGCTAATCTGAAATACCTGCTTTAAATTTTCACTATCCGGCATCCACATGAAAATATCTACAAAGCCAAGCTTGGTAGTGTGGGCTTGTAATCCCAGCATTCTGGAGTCTGGGGCATGCAGGGGCCCTGTGAGCTCCAGACCAGTTTAGGTCACAGAGAAAGATGTCATTTCAAAGGGAGAAAACTGAGAAACTGGTGAATTCCCTATTTCCCTGAAAGAGTAGAGTCACCCATTCTTGGCTGAATCATTATTGATCTGAGCAGAGGTGTTTATCTAAGTTATCTCCTCCTGTGTTACAGAGAATTAGTTCATCTATTCCAAACAGAGGTGATATGAAGAGTCTCTAAGACCCGCTATCTCAGACCTGAGAAAGAGGGTCTTTGTGTTCCCTGGAATCTTGGGTCAAGCACATTCTATCAGTGTAGTCTAAGATGCGGGCATTGGATGTGATCTGGGCAGGGACGTTAGGACATGAAATTGGGTGCTCAAAGGGCTGAAAGCTGAGAGCAGCCACGTGAGCAGTCAGCCCTGTGATGGACCAGGCAAGGGCTAGATGGCTTTCCTTGTGGTCTGTGGTCTGTGCTCTTTATCACACAGCACTGAGGGAGAATTCCTTCCTCATTCCATGAGAGGATGATAGAAGGGCCGTTTTCTGTCCTTGACTCTGATTCCTGCATGCTCTATTACAGCCACATGACTATAGAGACCTTGTCTCAAAACACCAGAAAACAAGCAAACCATGACCATGTGTAGGCAAGAATGGAACTGCTGTCCATTATGCTGAGGTATCTGAACCCAGGGTGGTCGGGGAAACTTGGACCGACCAAGTCTTTGGGGAACTTTGGGGAAAACTGTTAGATCATGAAGGGCTCCAATGGTGTTTTGAAACTGTTCCTGGCTTTGCTGTTACTTAAATGCGCATGTATGAGATTGTAATGCCTTGAGGATGGACCTATTTCTCACACGCTCTATACTTTAGTAGCCAGTACGCTGTTTCTGTTTTGTTTTCAGACCATTTCAGCCTGGCGGTGGTAGTACATGCCTTTAATCCCAGCACTCTGGAAGCAGAGGCAGGTGGATCTCTGAGTTTGAGGCCAGCCTGGGCTACAGAGCAAGTTCTAGCACAGCCAGGGTGACACAGAGAAACACTGTATAAAAAACAAAAAAACAGCCCTCAAACTCCTGATTCTCCTGCCTCTACCTCCCTGGGTTACAGGCCTGGTCCATCACACCTGGCTTTATGCAGTGCCACAAAACTGCCAGTTCTTAAACACTAAATAAATTGCTACCTCTAATATTAACTAGCAATTTCTGAGATTTGGATTACGTGTGTATCATTAATGAGGCTCAAGCCAGGCATGGCAGTAGACCTAATGTAATTATTCAGTCAACAACAGATACTTACTGAGCATCTACTATGTGCTAGGCTCTAGGACTAGACAACAAGGAATGAGGAAGTGTCTATTGTGGAAGACAAGCACTTAAACAATAAATCAGGTTATATACGGTGTTTGGGAAGAACAGTAAAGCAGGATAGGAGGACAATGTGTGAGTAAAATACAACTAGCCAAGAGAAGGCCTCAGAGATGTAACATCTTGGAGCAAAGGGATTAATGGTGCAGATGAGCTTGCAAGCCTCTCTAAGTGTCCCAGTTGCCCGAAGACATCAGGGGCCAAAGTGGGCAGAGGATGTGACTTTCTTCTGTCTTGATGGTAGATAACATTTTTTAAGCTTCTTTTTTCTTTCTTTCTTTCTTTCTTTTTTTTTTTTTTTTTTTTAGTGACTAGGGACTTCAAAGCCAGTTTTAACACACAGTGGCATCCTTACAGTTTGGCAAAGATCAATAAACCAACATGTGAACAGCCCCAGAACCAAAGGTACACAGCTCAAAGAGGACCAAAGACAAGGTTCAGCCTCTGAATGGTCTATTTCCAAGTTCTTGAGGAGACGCACAGAAGGACCTCTCTCTAAATCATTATCCTGAGTGGAGACTCCTCCCAGCCAGGCTCTCTGAGAGTGGCCCACATTAGACTGAGGATGCACACTTGAAGCTGAAGGTCTCCGATGACACCAAGGCCCAGATGATCCAACATCCAGAACCATTTCAAGGCAACTGGCTCAGATGATACACCCTCATGGACTACTCCATGATCCTAAAATTTTCTTTGTGTCCCCATAAGATACAGCGCCCCCCTCCAGCAGGAAGTAGTGAGAGAAGCTATGCCTAAATTCCCAAGTATTCCAAGCTGGCTTTGGAGATGTGTAAAAGTTAAAACCTTCCTCTTTAAAAAAAAAAGAAAAAAAAAAAAGAAAAGAAAAGAAAAGAAAAGAAAAGAAAAGAAAAGTAAAGGGGGAAGTGCTGTAGGATGGTCTGTATGTCAAATTACTCTGATTGGTCAATAAATAAAACACTGATTGGCCAGTGGCTAGGCAGGAAGTATAGGCGGGATTAACAGAGAGGAGAAAAGAACAGGAAGGTGGAAGGAGACACTGCCAGCCACCGCCAGGACAAGCAGCATGTAAAGATGCCGGTAAGCCACGAGCCACGTGGCAAGGTATAGATTTATAGAAATGGATTAATTTAAGATGTAAGAACTAGATAGCTAGAAGACTGAGCCACTAGACCAAACAGTTTAAACAATATAAGTCTCTGTGTTTACTTGGTTGGGTCTGAGCGGCTGTGGGACTGGCGGGTGAGAGAGATTTGTCCTGACTGTGGGCCAGGCAGGAAAACTCTAGCTACACTTTCCTTCTTTCTTTCTTTCTTTCTTTCTTTCTTTCTTTCTTTCTTTCTTTCTTTCTTTCTTTCTTTCTTTCTTTCTGATATCTATCCTCAGTGGCCTCCAACATTACAAGCAGGAAAGCTCACTGATTTCAATCCATGGTCACTCATCCTTTTATTTGGAGCTGCTCACTGCATGGTGGTAGGGAAGGACAAGAGAAGGTAGAACGAAGAAGGAGGAAGGGGGAGGAAGAAGAAGAGGAAGAGGAAGAGGAGGAGGAAGAAGAAGAAGAAGAAGAAGAAGAAGAAGAAGAAGAAGAAGAAGAAGAAGAAGCAGAAGCAGAAGCAGAAGAAGAAGATGCAGAAGCAGAAGAAGAAGATGCAGAAGCAGAAGCAGAAGCAGAAGCAGAAGCAGAAGCAGAAGCAGAAGTAGCCAGGGTTCTAGCATCCCTTTCAAGGACATATCCTCAATGACCTAACTTCTTTCTACTAGGCCCTGCCTACTAGTAATTCACCCACTCTCAATAGCACCATAATCTGCCAAGCATTTAAAAACCTGGGTCTTTCATGATATTTTAGATAAAGCCATAGCAGTATGGATAGGTATTCATAGTATGGTACACAGAGGTACAGACAGACACATTTCAGAAATCATAACTCCAATTATAGATCATTCTTCTTCTACCCTTGCCTTCACCTTTCTGTATTTACAAATCTGTCCCCTCACACTGAGAGGCCTGCTCTCAACCATATTAATTCATTTACCCACATTTATAGTGTCATAAAATCTACAAAACAGTTTCATAGACATTCTGTCTATGCTGCTACAGAAACAAACAAGTTAAAAGAATTTAACATTTATTTACAAGTCTCCTCATTCTCCACACTACCCAAGTCCCATCACAGCATGGTCTAATTCTTGCTCATGACTCCCTTGGGTCATATATTTTTCCTCTTTCAGTGCTGATCATTTATTTGAAATACAGATAAGTGTGTTTTCTTAGCTTGGTTTTGAGATTTTTCTCCTCATATTTGTTGTTTTAATATTTACATATATTGAAAATCAGCAAGCTTTTGAAAATCATTTTTCACAAAGCTGGACCAAAGGTATTATCCATTTCATATGACCCACTTCCCCCTATTCTAGAAAGATCCATTTCATTATTTCCCAATAGAATTCTCTTGTATCTTTTCTTTACATATAATTTTTTCTTTATATATATATATATTCTATATATATACATGCATATATATGTATGTTCTCACTTCCTTTTTATTTCACAAAAGGTAGCATGCTATTGCTGTGGGATGATCCTTCTGTATGCTGTGAATGTGTGTTGCTCTCATTGGTTGATAATAAAGCTGTTTGGCCAATGGCGAGGCAGGATAAGGTTAGGCAGAACAATCAAACTAAGAACTCGGATGAAGAGGGGCAGAATCGAGGGAGATGAGAGCTAGCTGCCCAAGAAGCAAGATGCCAGAGGACTGGTAAAGCCACAGTTAAGATGCCAGAGGACTGGTAAAGCCACGGCCATGTGGCAATACATCAATGAATAGAAATGGGTTAATTTCAAAGTAAGAGTTGGTTAGTAATCAGCCTGAGCCATCAGTAAACCACTTATAATTAATAGAAGCCGCTGTGTGGTAATTTGGGAAGCATCTGCCCAGTATTTGGAAACAGGCA
>CABHPH010135882.1:0-17779 GCA_902168325.1 Peromyscus nudipes | reverse complement strand
TAAGGTCTGAGGCCCTGTTACAACTAACTGTTCTTGCTAACAGTTCAACCAGGAAGTGGTTTTGTATGTAAAAGGAAAAGAAAAGCGAGGCTTGGGACTACATGATTTGGGCATTTCCCACTCGATCACCTGACAGCATACAGACTTTCTATTCAACTTTAAGAGTACCCGTATGTTCTCTGGTGTAATTAACCTATAACACAATAAAAAGAGACTTAGACAAAATATTTCAAACCCGCCAAGGCTTGTGTGTTCAAGGCTTGGTCACTGATGATGGATTCAATCACTGTCAGGTGATTGGATAATGATAGCTCTAGCTTCTTTAACGAGTTGATCCACCGATTGATTCATAATTTGATGGTGTAATGGGGAGGTGATAGGAGCTCAAGCCTGGCTGGAGAGAATAGGTTCCTGGAGGCATGCTTCAAAGGAGATATTGTCCTCAGCCTCTTCCTGCCTCTCCCCTTCTGCTCCCGACTGCCACATGTACAGATCACTTGCTCATGCTGTAATATTTGACCTCACCTCCATCCCAAAGCGATGGATCTAGCTGACCTTGGACACAAACTATGAGCCAAAATAAGTCTTTCTTCTTTTGTTTTTTATCAAGAATTTGTCACATCACCAAAAAAAAAATTATTATCACAGGTATTTTCCAATGAGGAAGGGCGCGTGGGCAAAGAGAACATAGGAAGTCTCTTGGAGGCTGGTAAGATGGTGCAATGGGTAAAGACGCTTGTCGTCACACCCGAACACCTAAGTTTGACCCCCAGGACCCATATGATAGAAAGAAAGAACTGACTCCTACAAGTTTTCCTCTGACCTCCACAAATGTGCCATGGCAAGGACATGTGTGCGTGCCCACGCGCGCGCGCACACACACACACACATACTTAAATGTAATAAAGAAATTAAAGGAAAAAGTCCCTTGGATAGAGTGAGAAAGTAGGAGTGGTGTTCTGCAAGAAGGTGAGGGCAGTGAGCCATCTAGACCGCACTTTGGACTGTGAATAACCATGCGTGTGGTAGACAGAATAATGGATGCCCAAAGATGTCCATAAACTGATCTCTGGAACTTGAGACTATGTGACCATACATGGGCATGAGTTGTGCTAAAGTCAGCTGTCATCCTTTAGAAGCACGATTTGTATAGATAAACTTATCCTATCTGCTGTGGATGATTGATTGATAAATAAAACGCTGATTGGCCGGCAGCCAGGCAGGAAGTATAGGCAGGACAAAGACAGAGGAGAAGTCTGGGAAGTGGAGGCTGAGGCAGACAGACGCTGCCAGCCGGCGATGAGGAGCAGCATGTAAAGTACCGGTAAGCCATGAGCCATGCGGCAAGGTATAGATTAATAGAAACGGGTTAATTTAAGATGTAAGAACAGATAGCAAGAAGCCTGAGCCATTAGGCCAAACAGTTTGTAAATAATGTAAGTCTCTATGTGTTTACTTGGGTCTGAGGGTTACTTGGGTCTGAGGGCCATGGGAGCCGGGCAGGAATAGGATAACTTCAGCTACACCCATCTGTCCGTGGCATGCTGACAGAAGCCCCACCTCTAAACTGTGGCAGCAGCCCAGGTGTATCATTCTTTATGATGGCTCTAATACATGGACACCCTTTTGTTAAGTGGGGTCCAATTTTTGCTTTGTTCCTTTTCCTCTGAAGATGTGGTTGGTGACTTTCTAGTCAACAGTGAAGTGGACATGATGTTCACAAGAGGCAATGTGGATTTTTCCCGGGATTGCTTGCCTCCCCATATTGCTTCAGATTCTAAAATTAGACAAATAAGCTATGGTTGTTTGAATGAGAATGGTCCCCATAGGCTCATATATTTAAATGCTTGGTAGAACTGTTTGGGAAGGTTGGAGGTGTAGCCTTATTGGAGGAGGTATGTCACTGCGGGTGGGGGTGAGGTTTAAAAAGCCCATGCCAAGCCCAGTCTCCCCACCCCCACCACTGGCAACATTTGGAATAGATGTGAACTCTCAGCTACTTCTCCAGTACCATGTCTGCTTGCCTACCACTATGCAGCCTACCATAATGACGATAGACTAACACTCTGAAACTGTAAGCAAGCCACCAATTAAATGCTTCCTCTTATAAATTGCCTTGGTCATGGTGTCTCAGGCAATAGAACAGTAACTAAGACACAAGCAAAACTTCTTTGCATTCATATTTTTGTTAATACAGGTCAGAGTGAGAAGCGGACATGTTCGTAAAATCCGTTTCTTAGCTAAGTGCTATTTTCAGAGAGCACGTTGGAAATGATTTTTATATACCTTATGTAATGATTTGCAAAAAAAATCTCAAAACATTGACTGTCATATTGTATTGTCACTTGGAACTTCCTTTTTGCATTACCTATTAGCATAGTGAATGAAGGCCTATTAAATATGTATGTAAAGATGCAAGTATTGGAAAGTGAAAGACTAGGAAAAAGCTTCATGATACACTTGTAAATTCCTGAGAAATCTGCTCTAACTTTCTTGTTTTCTTATTGCCTGCCTTCTCCTTCCTTCTTAAAGTTCTTCTCTGTCATTTATTCTAATCACCAGGTTACATACAGGACTCGTGTGGACTCTAGTTTCTGCATGTGGAGGCCCCAGGAAAGGTTATTCCCAGGGTGATGATGCAAAGACCTCCAAGTCTGCTTTTCAGAATCTTAAAAGCTAACCCAGTAATCATAGAGTGTCAAAAGTGATTGAATATTGCCTTTCAACAACAACAAGAAATGATGAAGCATTATGTGGCAGGCATTCAGTTAGATGCAAGGCAATATTAACAAAGTTGCTATGAAAGAGAAGACAGAGAACTGGTCCCGAAAGCCCTTATACACAGCTCAGTAGAACAGAGAGACAGCTTTTTCAACAAACACTGATGTAGCAATCAGATATCCACAATCAAGCAAACTTTGGCCTAAACCCCACATCCCACAATGAAGAATTAACCCAAAATGGATCCCACATTCAAGGGTAAAACATAAAACCATAGGGCTGGAAAGAAAGTTCAGCAGATAAAGGTGCTTGTTGCCAAGCAGGATGACCTAAGTTCGATCCCCAAGATATACATGGTAGGAGAGAACTGACTCTGCAAGTCTTTCTCTGACCTTCACAGGTGTGCTATGGTGTATGCAAATTTATGTGCACATACACACACACAATTAAATAAGTGAAAAAGTAAAGCATATTTAGGGAAATTTTTAGCTGAGATCCATTCGGATGAGGATTCAGAGGCTGTCAGTCTGAGGAAACAAGATCAGCTGAGGAACTGGCAAGGTGAGGTTGGATGTGGCTTGCTCTTTTTCTCTGATCATTCAGCGTTCACCCCAATACCTGCTCTGGGTTTGTTTTTATTAATAAGACCTTCTAACAATTTGTGCTACAGAACATCTTCAAAGTCTAGGGTGAGAACAGTTCTCAGACTTGACAGAATAGGAGGATAAGATGGACAAAATGGACATTATCAAAATTAAAACTCTTTGCACTGTGGAAGACCATATAAGATGAACAGACAAGAAACCTAATGAGTAGCAAGACAGAAATTCAGACAAGACTCTCATAGAGGTCCAGACAAAGTATCCCAAGCATACAAAGCAAGATTAGAGTCCCACCCACCCAGGGACTCTTCCAAGTCTGACAAGATGAGAAATGACCTAGGGTTTGAAGGACAAGGAGGGGCAATGGTTGGATAGACTCAGATGGGTAAGGAGCATGCAAGACAGAATAAGCAAACCTCCAAAGAAGGAAAGTGCAGGGCGTGCTGTTGTTAAGGTGGCCTGTCCAGTGCAGGTGACAGTGTGTGGGAAAAGTCAAGGAGAGGAGACCAGGGGAAAATTACGTAACTGACACTGGGGCCATCGCCCCGCCCCCAAACAACTGGCTGTTAAAACTTTTACTGCCAGGCAGTGGTGGCGCACGCCTTTAATCCCTGCACTCGGGAGGCAGAGGCAGACGGATCTCTGTGAGTTCGAGGCCAGCCTGGGCTACAGAGTGAGTTCCAAAGCTATATAGAGAAACCCTGTCTCAAAAAAAAAAAAAAAATCAAAAAAAAGAAAGAAAAAGAAAAAGAAAAAAAAGAAAAAAACATTTACTACTATAAGAGGTGCAGACATCGCTGACAGTGTGAGCTCTGGGCCTTCAGAAGAGCGGGGTTGTTTGGTTAGGGGCCATGCTGAAAGATGCCCATTCGCTCCATACAGAGCCTGAGGTGGGGAGGGCAGAAAGGATGCTGTACTGTCTTCTGTGTAGGGTGTAAGTGAGGGTACCCCAGCCTGACTTTGTCCCATGGCGCCTCTTCCATCTCATACTATGTACACAGCTTGAAAGGCTGATAAGAAGCACAACCTTGGTGGGTTTATGTCTCACTTTGCACTATACTCTTTGGCTTTGGGGAGGAGAAAAGGGGAAATAAGATCAGTCAGCAAGGGGTTCATTCAAGAAATATGTCTTAGCAAAAGCTTTACTCTGTTCCCCAATCCATGGTGTCATTAGTGACTCTCCACTGAGCCAAGCAATTGCCATCTTGGGGCATTCAGCTGTGCCCTCTTGAAAAAAAAGTAGTAATCCCAGCTGAACTTGTTGACAGCACCCCCTGCACACATCCCCCCGCCCTCACGCTCACAGAGAAAAGTATCTAGTAGCTCCCTACCATCTGGCAACTCTACCCTTAGCCTAGGAAGACTGTGGTGGGGCTCCATCTGTGCAGCTATGGGGAAGACCTCACCTCTCCTGGGTAAGGCTTTCCAGGTGCTGTGAGCTGTGGGAGGAATGCTCATATTCCTGTAAGTAACCCCTCACCTAGGCTCTGTGAGGAGGACCAATAAACTCCTTGGCTCCCCTCAGTGGATTTTGGTAGAACTGTGCTTCAGTTTATCATTAGAACCTTGGAAGGAGGATATCTTGGAGTTACTATTGCTATGAAGAGATATCATGACCCCAGCAACCCTTATAAAGGAAAACATTTAATTGGGGTGGTGGCTTACAGTTTCAGAGGTTCAGTCCATTATCTTCATGATGGGGAACATGAAGGCATGAAGGCAAATGTGATGCTGGAGCTGAGAGTGCTGTATCTTGTAAGCAACAGGAAGTTGACTAAGACACTGGGTGGAATCCTGAGCATAGGAAACCTCAAACCCCGCCCCTACAATGACATATTTCCTCCAAAAAGACCATACCCATTCCAACAAAGCCACACCTCTATTGTAGAATATTATTTTAAAATGTGTTACATTTGTTTATGCTGTGGAATATTTGTTTAATGGTGTGAAGATGTGTTGCATTCTTATATTTTTGGTTGTGAGTCTAGCCTTTAATGGCTGAGCCATCCCTCCAGCCCAGTGGTGCATTCTTTTAAGTCACATTTGTTTAACTCTGTGAAGCTGTGTTAGTGTGCCTGTCTAAAACATCTGATTGGTCTAATAAAGACCTGAATGACCAATAGTGAGACAGGTGAAAGAATAGGCGGGGCTGGCAGGCAGAGAGAATAAAAAAAAAAGGAGAAATCGGGGAAGAAAGAAGAAAGAGCAAGAGAACAAGGAGAGGAGGACTCCAGGGGCCAGCCACCCAGCCACACGATCAGACACAGAATAAGAAGGAAAGAAAAGGTGTACAGAAATAGAGAATGGTAAAAGCCCAGAGGCAAAAGGTAGATGGGGATAATTAGTTAAGAGAGGCTGGCTACAAACAAACCAAGCTAAGGCCAGGCATTTATAATTAAGAATAAGCCTCCATGTGACATTTATTTGGGAGCTGGGTGATAGGACCCCAAAGAGCTAAGAGTAAAAAACAACCAACAACACACCTCCTAATAGTGCCACTCCCTATGAGATTATGGAGACCAATTACATTCAAACCACCACAGAGGGGTAGGTGTTACTTTATGTCTGTCCCTAGCAATACATGAACATCCTGGTGATGGGGGAATGTCGTTCGGTATGCTGTGAATGTGTTGCTCTGATTGGTTGATAAATAAAATGCTGATTGGCCAGTAGCCAGGCAGAAAGTGTAGGTGGGATAAACAGACAAGGAGAATTCTGGGAAGTGGAAGGCTGAACAAGAAGATGCCAGCCCGCCATCCAGGGAGCAGCATGCAATGGCACACAGGTAAAACCATGAAAAATGTGGCAACATATAGATTAACAGAAATGGGCTGAGTTTAAATGTAAGAGCTAGTCAGTGGTAGGCCTGAGCTAATGGCCAAGCAGTTTTAATTACTATAAGCTTCTGAGTGATTATTTTATAAGCAGCTGCGGGGTCCATGGAGCTGGGCAGGACCAGAGAAAACTTCAGCTACATCCTGGGATTTAAAAAAAAAACATCTTGACAGTTTTATATTTACTCTCTACACCTACTCCCCCCAGTTGGTCAGGAGGGCTTGTGTCCTAGGCATCTGTGACTCAGAGTCAGCTTGAACCAGTTGCCATTTCCCTCTAGTGCCGTTGGCAGTGCCTTCACAATACAAGTCCTTGTGCAGTGTTCAAGTAAACAACATAAGGAAATCAAGCCAGGAATCTTTTAGCAGCTAGGGACTAGGGACTGAATGATTACCTAGTGCTGATCTTTTAACTAAAGTTAAGGGTTGGGGGGTTGCACAGTGGTACAACACTTGCCTAGCATGTATAAGGCCCTGGGTTTGAACACCAGCACTGAAAAAAAATAAGTAAAAAGCATGTGATGGTTACTATGACTGTCAATATGACTGGATTTAAACCATCTAGGAGACAAGCCTCTGGACAAGCCGGTGAGAGATGACCTAGATTAAGAGCCTCTAGGCATGCCTGTGAGGGAATATTCAGATCAGGCTCATTGAGATGGGAAGATCTACTTTGATTATGCACAGTGTCATTCCATGAGCTAGGATCCTATACGGAATAAAAAAGAGACTTAGGTGAGCATCAGAATTTAGAACTTTCTACTTCCTGGTTGTGGGTACCCCATGTGACCAGCTCCCTCAAACTCCTTCCTCACCATGTTGGACTGTACATCCTTGAACTGTGAGACTAAATAAATCCTCCCTTAAGTTGCTTCTTGCCAAATGTTTCATCACAACATGAGAAAAGTACCCAGCACAGAGGGGCTGGGGAAATGCAACAGAAAAGAATGGGAAAGTTTACAACTAGGAGCCAAGTTTGGGTGCTCTGGGTATTGAGTTGCTGACTTTCTACTTTTCTCTCTCTCTCTCTCTCTCTCTCTCTCTCTCTCTCTCTCTCTCTCTCTCTCTCTCTCTGTGTGTGTGTGTGTGTGTGTGTGTGTGTCTGTGTGTGTGTGTCTGTGTGTGTCTGTGTCTGTGTCTCTGTGTGTGTCTCTCTCTCTCTGGTTTTTTGTTTGTTTGTATGTTTTTTGGTTTTTTGAGATAGGGTTTCTCTGTGTAGCTTTGTGCCTTTCCTGGAACTCGCTTTGGAGATCAGGATGGCCTTGAACTCACAGAGATCTGCCTGGCCCTGCCTCCCAAGTGCTGGGGTTAAAGGCGTGTGCCACCACCGCCCGGCTCTCTCTGTTTTTTGAGATAGGATTTCTCTGTATATCCCTGGCTGCCCTGGAACTCACAGAGATCTGCTTGCCTCTGCCTCTGCTTCCCAGGTGCTGGGATTTAAGGTGTGTGCCACCACGGCCAGCTTCTACCTACCTCTGATCTCCTGCTCCACTTACCAAGTTATTCATGGGGAACATTTGCAAAGCTTGTTCCTATCTCTCATTTCCCTTGGGTGTTTAATTCTTGCTGTACACAGAGGCAGATGAGAGACTGATGGCGTCTTCATGCTCAGGGAAACCAGCCCCTGCCAACCTTGCTGCTGCTGAGATGGAGAGTAGCTAATGACATGCCTCTAAATTTCTGTGACATTTTCAGCCAAATAATATGTGGCACTCATGGAACAAGGATGGTCTGACTTCTGAGCTCACTCAACAGAACTAGCTGATAGAATACACATTCTTTATATTATATATTCTATATATTAATAACTCTGAATTAGATACACATTCTTGAAAAACAAATGGTCAGAGAAAACTTACAAATTCCAAAGAGGTCTCTTTATTGCCAAGAACAGAAAATTTTAATTTTGCCCATTATATTTGTTTTGTTTAGTCTCTGATTATTGACGACCCCAATCTTCAGGCTCCTTGTGCCTTATTTTTCTATCCCTAAAGTAACTATAACATTAAAAGCAACTGACCATACAGACCAAGAAATCCAAGCTCGTAGGTCATGGAAATTTCTTGAATTCTCTGCGCATATTCTCTAAATAGTAAAGCTGTTCTTTAAAATATACAAGCAAATAGTGGCGATGAGTAATTAGTTACATTTCTATTGCTGAGATAAAACATGGCAACCAAGGCAACTTAGAGAAGGAAGGGTGTATTGGGGGCTCATCGTCCAGAGGGACAAGACCATCACCATCACAGCAGGACATTGTGGCAGCAAGTACCAGGCATGGTGGCGGGAACAGCTGATGGCTCACATCTCAACCTTAAGCAGGAAATAGAACAAGGGACTTGGGGGTGCTAGGAGGCTTTGAAACCTCAAAGCCCGCCCCCAGTGATGCACTTCTGCCAGCAAAGCCACACCTTCTCCTAAAACAGTGTCACCAACTTCAGACCAAGCATCAAATCCCCAAGAATATGGGAGACGTCTCATTCAACCACTACAATGGGCTATCAAGTTTTTCCTTGCTCAAATGTGCTATGACCTGAAAAAAAAATATTTCATTACTTGTGACTAGAATGTTCTTTCTAATATCCACCAATAAAAACTCAACATTTCAGGATGCACTACACAAATGTTACATGCATGCAGAGAACATTAGTGGTTCCAAACTGAAACTCCACTTCTGGCAGAGTGGAGTTTGACAGAGAAAGTTCAGGGTGAGGGAGTTTCTCAGAGGTCTTGCATCCAATATTTAGAGAAAATCCCAGGACACAGTGAATGCATTGCTATGACTTCTTTCTTAACACTATCCTATGAAATGTATACTATTTGCATTTTATAGATGACTGAGGCACAGGAAGATGAGCTAAGGTTCCCCCAAGGTCAAATGTGAGTAGTGATAGACACATTGAGCCTGGGCCATCCAGCACAGAGCCCCTGCTTTTCTTAGAAGTCATCATGTTGCAGAAAATATTGTGGTTTTTTTGGATGGTGGATCAGAGCGCAGACCAGAAGCAGGGAGACTGTGAAGCCATCCAAGTGAATGCTAAACAGGTCTGAACTGGCCAGGATGTGACAGGAGATGTGGGGGAAAGGGGGCTCCGGATGTCACTCAAGGGTAGTGTGCTTCCATAGCATGTGCAGAGCCTTAAGTTTGCTCTTCAGAGAAGGTGAGGATGAGAACAAGAAGCGAGCGGAGTAAGAACGACCAGGGGCTTCCCCCTTCCTGCCAAAGAATGAATAAACCAGTAATGAGGCTGAAAATGAAGGGGCAGGGATGGTCTTTGAGACTCTGAAATACAAAGACCTTTCAAGGAGAGGAGCCTAGAGAGCAGACCTGAATGAACATGGGAGAGAGCAGCATTTGCTTCTGCACATGCAAGCCTTTGGCAGGGACCTTGGCCATACATTGCAAGGTCATTTTGCTTCGTTTCTTTCTTTAGGTTTTGATAAAAGTGTAAAAAATAGGTCATCTTAACTGTAATTGATTAAAACTAAAAATGTTATCTTTTTCTACAAGTTGTTTTGTTTTTGTTTGTTGTTGCTGTTTTTGTTTTACTTTTGCTTTCTTGAGACAAGGTCTCCCTCGATAGCCGGAACTGGCCTGGAATTTGCCAGGTAGACCAGGCTGGCCTTGAACTTGCAGCATCCTAAACATCTCAAGTCATGTAATCCCATCTCATGCTGGGATGACAGGCCCGTGCCACAGTGCAGGACTCCACCCCAACTTTCTCTTCCTCTCTAGGATGGAGCATTGGAATACTCTAGGTATTTGGCAGAGCATGTTTAGGTGACCTGTTTGGCCTGAGCTAAGAATACAATATAGTTTGAGTTTCATGTGCTGTATCTACCACGTTTGCATGCATAAGTAAATTATTGTTAGCCATTTGAATGCAGACATTTTATTAGAGAGAACCCACCCCTAAACTGCACAAATTCCAAGTACCACAAGTCCTACACATGTCTGTGGACAGAGTTGGAGGTGACAGGTTGGTATAGACAATTGACATCAATAATGTCACATGATAAGGGACTAGAATACAAAAAGATAATAAGGAACTGAGATTTAAGTGTAGGTGGAGGGGAGACAGAGGAAGAAAATCTCATCAGCTAGAGAAGCCACAGGAGTGCAGGAGTTTGGCCACCAAAGAATAAGTAGTCACAAGGTGATTTGGGACTATCACATCCTATCACATACAGAGGAGAAACTATCAAACTCAATAGGTACATAGGCCTGGGCTGGAGCCACTAGAAGGCAAGAAATTTGAGGCTTTGAGTATATATTCTTTTTTTGCTATTGCTTTTGTTTCTTGGAGACAGGGTCTCATGTAGCCCAGATTGGCTGCAACCTCTAGCCCAAGATGACTTTGAACTTCTGATCCTCCTGCCCCTATCTCCTGAATACTGGGATTAGAGGGTTTTTTTTTTTTTTAAAGATTTATTTATTTATTATGTATACAGTGTTCTGTCTGCATGTCTCCCTGCGGGCCAGAAGAGGGCACCAGATCTCATTACAGATGGTTATGAGCCACCATGTGGTTGCTGGGAATTGAACTCAGGACCTCTGGAAGAGCAGTCAGTGCTCTTAACCTCTGAGCCATCTCTCCAGCCTGGATTAGAGGGTTTTATTCAGTGCCTAGGATCTACCCAGGGATTCATACATGTTAGGCAGGCAAGCACACTATCAAATGAATTATACCCACAACCCATCTCTCTCTCTTTTTTTTTTTTTTTTGCATTTTTGAGACAGGGTTTCTCTGTGTAACAGCCCTGGCTGTCCTAGATCTCTCTGTAGACTAGGCTGGCCTTGAACTCACAGAGACCCACCTGCCTCTGCCTCCTGGGTGCTGTGATTAAAGACATTCACCACCACTGCCCAGCTTCAGCCCATCTTTTTATAGAGAAATCAAGTTCTATTTGCTCTGTCCAGAGCATTCTGCTCAGTCTGAAGATTAATCTTTCATGACAGTGTCTTAATATTTGGTCAAGCATTACTTCACGTTTCCATGAGGGTGGTTTTCGTTTGCTTATTTGTTGGGTAAGATTAACACTCACCAGTAGAGTCTGAACAAAGAGAATTACTATTCCAATGAACCCAATACAAGAAAACCATAGGACAATGGTGTCTGATGTGAAGAGCAGTAGTTGAAATATAGAGGTGTTGTGGAATATTTGTTTAACTATGTAAAGATGTGTTGTTTCACCTTGCCTGCCTAAGGCACCTGATTGGTCTCATAAAAAGCTGAATGGCCACTAGCTAGGCAGGAGAGGGATAGGCAGGGCTGGTGGGCAGAGAGAACAAATAGAAGGAGAGAAGAGAGAGGGGAACAAGAGAAGGAGAGAAAGAGAGGGCCTGAGGCAAAACATAGATAAACAGATTAAAACAAGAGCTAAGATAAGGCCGAGCATTCATAACTAATAAGTCTCTGTGTCATGATTTGGGAGCTGGTTGGTGGCCCCAAAGCAAGTCTGCTGCATAGAGGGTCATACAGCATCCTGAACGAAGTGATTTTAGAACATTGTCCTGGAACTCAGTTTCTCATCGAGACTAGGCTCAATCACTTGAAAACGAAATTTCATAAATCCAGTCAAATAATGTTGTGACAATTAGCTAGCTGCCTTCCCCAAAATGGCGGGTTTCAAAATGACTAGTTTACAGCAGCATTTTTCTTGGTCTGAAAACAGGGGCCTCAGACTGGCAATACACAAAACCCCAAACTGGTTTTTTGAACACAGTTAATGTTTTGAATCTTTTCCTTTCCTACAATCTTTTTCTTAAGAGACAAGGTCTCACTCTGTGGCCCAGGATGGCCTCCAAGTCACAGCCAAGCCTTCTGCCTCAGCCTCCTCAGAGCTGGGATTTTAGGTGTGAGTTACCATGCCCAGCTTCATTGCCTTCTTGCTTGTTCCTCTTTCCAGAATCTTTTGACAAGGCCTTCAGCCTGCCTGAGGCACTTGGTGTTTCTGCCAAACCTGATTTGCCCATAACATTTCGTTTTCAGTTGCTACCAATCTACATGAGAGAGAAGCCAGGTAACCTGATTCAGCTAGTTAATATGAACCTGTGATTAACCGTTGAGTCTTTGAGAAATGGTACTTTGGGATCTTTAGTGCAATTCTAAATCTGAATTTAGAATTTGTGTTTGTTTGAATGAGGGATTTAGTAATCAAGAGTGGAATGCACTGAGTGACTTAGATGTCGAGCTGAAAGCTGGGTGTACACACAGCTAGTGTCAGCTACTCAGGGAGCTGAAGCAGGAACTCACCTGGGAAAGAGAAAGACCTGGAGAAGGAGGAAGAGAGAAATTAATTCTGTTCCTCAAATTCGAGCAGTTTGTCACTCTGTTAGGATAACATTGGCTTTGTATTTTACTTCGTTACCTTTAAATATCACGAGAAATCTTTCTTCGCTGACGTTTGATGAACCAAAATGAGCTATGGGTTTTTTTCTAATTATCGTAGGAGACTGAAAAACCTGCTTCCTCAAAGAGCTTAAGGCTGTCTGAAGGGGAAGAAATCGTGATACTATTCTATCACTTTCCTGCTTCCTTTGGATACTTCTCTGGCTGAATTGTTCTGTATAGATACAGCATATGTGTAGCCATTTTTTTTTCTAAGAGGAACTGGTTTTTCTTAAAACAACATGAATAATGTATCTTTCACAATTTCGATTAAATAAATAAACTTAATTTTAAAACCTGCAAGGGCTGGTTTTAAAGGGAGTAACTCAGCAGTTAAGAGCACCTAGTGCTCTTGCAGAGGACCTGAATTCAATTCCTAGTACCAACAGACCAGCTCACAACTGCCTGTAATTGCAGTTACAGAGGATTCAATGCCCTCTATGACCTCTGCATGCATGTGGTTCATACACACACACACACACACACACACACACACACACACACACACACAAAAGAATATTGAAAAAATATGTACAAACTAGTTCATGCTGTATCCCTCCAAAGGCAGCACTTTTCTTTTGGACTTGGTCTCTTTTTGAGATTCTGAGGAAAAGCTTACACCAGAGAGTGCTGTCATCATGGGAAAGGAGAGCCCAACAAGCTAAGAGGCAAAAATGTCTTCACATGTCACACAGAGAAATATAAAAAGAAATGAAAGACTGTCCTTAAAGGAGAATCTAAAGGCTGAAGACATAACAATAAGTAAAATGACAAAACTTATTATGCATGGTGGTCTGATTGAGAATGGCCCACATAGGCTCATGTTTTTGAATATTTGGTCCCCAGTTGGTGGAACAGTTTAGGAAGGATTAGGAAGTGTGGCCTTGTTGGAGGAGGTGTGGTACTGGGGTGGTCTTGGAGGTTTCAAAAGCCCAGCCACTATAGTTAGCTCCCTCTACGCCTTCGGCTTGTGGATTAGATGGAACCTGTCAGCTACTGCTTCTGCATCTCGCCTGCCGGCCTGCTATGTTACCCACCATGATCGTCATGAACTCACCCTCAAAACCTATAAGCAAGCTCCCAGTTAAATGCTTTCTTTTACAAGTCACCTTGGTCCTGGTGTCTCTTCACAGCCATAGAAAAGTAACTATGACACTATGCCAGAGGGAAAAGTTATACACCTCCTGAAGGTAATGAGAAAAAAAAAAAAGATTCCTAATCTTCCTAAAGGACTACTATCCTATTCTTCCTGTTTTGCTCTGAACATCATCCAAAGATAAAAAGCAAACATTCAGGCATCTCCATTGGGAATACTCCAAAAGGGGTGAAATGCGGTCTGAATAGTTAGCCAAAAATAACCAGATGAACAGAACACAGCTAAGCTGGAAGAGAAATATGAAAAGGGTGCCAAGGACAGACACATCAAGGAGGAGGAAAAGGAGGAATGAAGAAAAGGAGGAAGAGATGAATCAATGGCCATCTTGTGATGATGTGTGAGGCATATGTGTGGGGTTTGGGTGATCGTCTAGTTAAGAACAGGAATTCAAGCACAGCTCAACAACAACTTTGGTATACATATATAAAAAAAAAAACCTGTACAGATTTTTGCAGAGCTGGTAAGACTCTTTGAAAATACCTAAAAAAATAGAGGCTGTAGTCTGGGGGCTTCAGAGACTGCAGCTTCTGTTATTGGATGGTCCTGCTTGGGGGCTTCTTTTCCCATTTCTTGCAGTGTGTGGTAGCACAGCACTCTACAGATTAGCACCAGCAATACATTTTGAATGTTTTAGAATGTTGCATTTGTGGGTTTTGTTAATTTTTGTGATAGGATTGTGTAAGCTTTAAAAATCTGAGGTGATCAGTGGTAAGTACCTGTGAGTGGTGTGCTCCCAACTACTTGGAAGACTGAGACAGTAGATTCACTATGAGCACAGGAGTAGATTAGCCTGAGCAATTAGTGAGTAGTTAAGAGCATTTACTGCCTTTAAAAAAATTATTTTTATTTTATGTGCATTGGTGTTCTCTGCATGTGAGGGTGTAGGATCCCCTAGAACTAAGTTACAGTTATAAGCTACCACATAGGTACTGGGAATTGAACCCAGGTCCTTTGGAAGACCAGCCAGTGCTCTTAACACCACTGAGCTATCTCTCCAGCCCCCTGGGCATGTACTACTTTTGAAGAGGACCCAGGTTTAGTCCTCAGCACCCACATTGGGCTGTAACTTCAGCCCCAGGGGATTAGATACCTCTGACCTCCACAGATATCAGCACTCACATGCACATACTCATATCCCCTCAACACACACACACACACACACACACACACACGTAATCAAAAAAGTCTTCAAAATTGTACATACAAAACACTTTTTAAAAAATCTGATTTACCTGACTGATTTTTTTTTTTTTTTTTTTTTTTAAGGTTTCAGTTTGTAGCCCTTGCTGGTCTGGAACTATGTAGACCAGGCTGGCCTTAAACTCTGCCACTAGAGTGCTAGAATTAAGGGCATTTACCACTATGTCCAACCTATTCCTTTTTTAACAATTATTTTGAAGGCTGGAGAAATGGCTCAGATTAAGAGCATTTATTTTTACAGAGGACCTGGGTTCGATTCTTAGCACCCACGTGGTAGCTCACAACTGTCTGTAACTCCAGTTCCAGAGGAACTGGAACCTCTTCTGGCCTCCCTCAGCACCAGGAATGCAGATAATACAGGTACATATGTTGCCTACACATATGTGCAGGTAACATACTCATACACATAAATTAAAAATCACACTGCCTCAAAACAATTGAGCTTTATTAGAATATACTGTAAAGCTTACTAGTGAAAATTTTAGGGTTATAACATTTGAAATTTGGACAGCAGAACAGGAATGGTTCCCACTCAGGCTCCAGGTCTTTATAGAGAAATGGTTCCCACTCAGGCTCCAGGTCTTTATAGAGAATTTTCAGCATCAGCAATATCTGTCAATGTTTAGCTTACAATTCCATACGTTACTATTATTATCATCCTCATATCAGATGGAGATAAAACACTGAGAAGTTGTTCAGACCTACCCAGCTAACAATGGTTAAGACAAAATGTAAACTCTGCTAGTATCAGATTCTGGTTTTGCTCTTTTCCTCCCAACTTTGGTTCTTGGATCTGGAAGGGGCTCCTGAATCAGTAATTATATCTCTGGGTAAATACAAAGTCAAGTCAGTTCGGAAACCAACCTGTGAAATCCACTTACTCTGTACAGATGGCTAGTGCCTTACCCAAGTCTTAGAAATAATAGTTCCTATGGCTGTTCAAGTGACTCAGTGCTCTTTCCTTTGAGTGGTAGTCGACATGCTTTGGGCAGGCTTCAGTGTTCTTTAGTACAATGCTGAAGGAACTAGCAAACTAAGAATTAATCCCTCTCTCCAAGGCACACCTGAGACCACACATGGGAAGCTAGCAATGAGGTATTTAAAAAACAGCTGCTTAAACCTAAACTTGAGCTTTTCCAACTCTATTGTTGTTTCTAGTTTACAAAGCTCTATTTTAATCTCATTGACTTTGGCCTGCTAAAGCCTTCTGAGACTGTTTTGAGCTTTGACTCTGGTGTCATTATCTTTCCAACTGGCTCATCCTGAAAGACGCCAGTTTTGCTGAGACAGAGAAGATGAAGGGTGTTTTGAGCAGCAGTTACTATATCTTTTGGTCCTGTTTGGTAGGGCTATCTGCTCAGAACAGATGCAATCTGCTTGCAAAGTGGACATAGGTGAGTGAACAAGTCCAGCCACTGAAGATGACCGTGCTGACAGCAGATAATGGAGACTTAAACAAGGAATGGAGACAGTGCGAAGGGAGTGGGTTCAGTGGGACTAAGCACTTGTACTTAAGGCCAAACCGGCTGGAGGAAGCCCTCAAAGTTGATGCACACAACTCTTCTTGAAGTGAGAAATCCCCAAAATAGGAGACCATACAGAATAAAGGGAATATGAAGAGGAGGTAAACTGTTATCTTTGAACATATGGGAATCCAGTTTAAAATGAAAGCCAAAAAATACAAGGGACAAACCTTCCAGTTTTTTATCTCCACCCTTACAGAAAAAAAAGTTACTAAATACATTCTATTGACTGAGTTATTGAGGTGTTGCCCAAGACAAATGAAAGGATAGCATAATTTGGGATACATATATAACACAACACACAAATATTTAATAGATGTTGACAAAAAGCTACAGTTCAACAGAAGGGACTAGACACACCGGTGGGACGTTCCTTTTGAAAGGAACTCCAGCTGTGGACGTGGGACTGCCAGGTCGGCTGAGGATTTCTGCCCCGAAGTGGTCCATTAGAATCTGCAGTGTTCTAGTTTGCTGGAAACAGGAAGTTAACACCAAACACATCTTTTGCCTAGATGATGGGCTAACTGAAAATCTTTCCTAGATGGCAGATCTGAACCGGGATTTAAAAACAACCGCCTCTAAGTAGATGTGGGATAAATCTACTTTCTCTAGCCTCTCACCTGTGGCTATGGGGGGGGGGTCGTCACCAAACTTACAACTGAATATCACAAACACAAGACGACGCGATGGCAGCTGATTTCCAATGGGTGAGATTATTCAGATGTAAAAACAATACTGTTTCATGCCATCCCAGGTTGGCATCGCAAACTCCAACTATACCCAAAATTGAACCTTACGGAGATTAAGAGGGAAAAGGACCTAAAGAAGGAAGGAAGCCTACTTAAGTTTGGAGAAAGTATTCAAGAGGGAGATACACACATACACGTGGTATGTGGGCAAGCTGGCGCTTTCGGCGGGGGGATCCCCAAGGCCTGCAGGTAGGAAGGGGGTCGGAGAGACACGCTTCCCTGGAGCCTGCGCCGGTTTGGGGGCCGCCTGCCCATCTGCCTTTCTCATCCGGCGATCGGGGACATCGCCTCTGGTTCCACTCCAGGACCGGAGACACCCGGCTCCGGGGGTGCCGCGGTCCATGTCAGCCCCGGGGATATGCGCGCAGGAGACGGGCAGGGGAGATCGCAGCCCCTCTCGCACAGCTGCTTCCGGAAGTTTCTTCAGAGGCCAGAGCCCCCAACCTCAGCTCAGCCCCCACGAGAAGTCCGAAGTGGCGGGAAGCCGGGACTTGAGAGGCCGCCCCGACGCGAGGGCGGCGGGAAAACCTGGCGGAGGATCCGGCGCGTCCGGCGGCGCCCGGCTCGGCGTTCGGGAAGCAGGGGCCATGGTTTGCAGGTAG
>CABHPH010135881.1:15550-27519 GCA_902168325.1 Peromyscus nudipes | reverse complement strand
GTGTGTGTGTGTGTGTGTGTGTGTGTGTGTGTGTGTGTGTGTGTGTGTGTATGTGATCTGCATTTGGAAGTCAGAGGACAGCTTCCAGGAGTTGTTTTCTCCTTCCATCTTGTGGGTTGGGTATTGAGCTCAGGTGGTAAGGCCTGGCAGCACACACCTTTACCCACTGAGCCATCTTGCCAGTCCTGCTATCCCATCATTTAAAAAGGGAAACTTGAACCAAGACAATGTATCTCTCAAGCCCATGTTATGCTGCTAGTCACAACACAGAACTACCTCTCTCCTTAGGTAACTTCTCATGTGAAGTGTAACAATGTGGGGTTTTGAAATTAACCAATTCAATAAAAGTATTAAGTAATAACAGCCACAGAATGTGGCAAAATATGAGCATGGCTTCTTAAGGGTCATAGTTGGAGGAACTGCTAGGTTGGGGTGTGTGACACAGGTCAGCCATGTTTGAAGCCATCAGCTCATAAGCCATACACTCTACTAAGGCCTAGGAGAAACAGGGACAAGGCAAGTCAGTGGCCAGCACTGCAGGCCAGGCCCCCGATGACCCGCTCTGTCACTGTTGCCATGGGCACACACTCAATGGTGAGAATGGCAGGTTTAGGA
This sequence comes from Peromyscus nudipes, assembly GCA_902168325.1. Classification (NCBI taxonomy): domain Eukaryota; kingdom Metazoa; phylum Chordata; class Mammalia; order Rodentia; family Cricetidae; genus Peromyscus; species Peromyscus nudipes. The sequence continues at coordinate 26,904 of CABHPH010135881.1, read as the reverse complement.
GCAGAGGCTGAATGGTAGCAGAACTCTTTTTTTTTTTTAAGATTTATTTTACTTATTATGTATACAGTGTTCTGTCTGCATGTTTCCTACAGGCCAGAAGAGAGCATCAGATCTCATTATCAATGGTCATGCTGCTGGGAATTGAACTCAGGACCTCTGGAAGAGCAGTCAGTGCTCTTAACCTCTGAGCCATCCATCCCAGATGGGAAGGGGAGGGGAGGGAGGGAGGGGGAGAGACAGAGACAGATGGAGACAGAGAGAGACAGGGAGACAAAGATGGACAGAGACAGAGGAGAGAGAAGGGAAAAAGAAATTGCTGTGGCATGTTGTGGATGCTTTGTTTTAAAATCTCCCACATGGGCTCGGTTGTGCATAGTTGTCTTGTTTAAGTTGGGATTTTTCTTACACATGCTTGTGTGCATGAGTACTCATATGTACTATTGAATCTTTCCAAGTGTCTTTGCACATGGCTCTCCAGCTTTCCTCTCTCAACTCGGTGCTTTCATACACACTGGATATACCAAAAGGCACATCTTGCTTTTTAGAGTGAAACTGTCTAAAGGATGAGTAACAGTGCCCATTCGGGCAGTCTTTAATTAACAATTATTTAGATAGGGCTGGATGGAGTCTTAGCTATTCACAGGCTGGGGCAAGAGGCTAGCGGAGCCAGGAGTTGAAAGCTATACTAGGTAGAATAGTGGCAGACAATCTGGAAAAAGTTATCTCATTGTGTCTGTCTCATCGGGTCATGGTGTGAACTTTGTCAGCCTCTTCTTTTTTTTTTTTTTTTCCGAGACAGGGTTTCTCTGTGTAGCTTTGTGCCTTTCCTGGAACTCACTCTGTAGCCCAGGTTGGCCTCGAACTCACAAAGATCCACCTGCCTCTGCCTCCCGAGTGCTGGGATTAAAGTCATGTGCCACCACTGCCCAGCTTGTCAGCCTGTTCTTGTTCATGGTTTTTGTTTGGTTTTCTTTGCTTTTTGAGACAGTCTCATGTAATCCAATCTGGCCTCAAACTTGCTATTGTAGACAAGACTGGTTTTGGGCTCTGACCTCCCACCTCCCACAGGCTAGCTTTCCCCCTTCACTTTAGTCAGCTATAAAAACAAGAAGAGAACATTTCCAAAAATCCAGAAAGCCCAGGATTGTGCTTGCTTTTGGTTCAGTGCAGGGTAACAGTACCCCATATTAGCAGACCATGAAGCTGGGGGTGTAGCTCAGTGGCAGAGTACTTGCCGGGTATGCACCAGACCTTGGATTCAATACCCAACACAAGGTAAATGGGGATGGTAGCACATGCCAGTAATCTCAGCCTTTACAAGGTGAAGGCGAAAAGGATCAGAAGTTCAAGGTCATATTGCCTTTCATCTATTTCCTAGTTTGTGTGCATTCTTGTACAGTACGTGTGGAGACCATGCTGCTGTAAGTCAGAGGACAACTTGAAGGAGTTGGTTCTCTCCTTCCACCATGTGGGTCCTAGGACTAGAACAGAGCTCAGATTCTCAAGCTTGGCAGCAGACACTTTAGCATACTGAGCCATCTTAACATGCGGGGCCAGATACTGACTTTAAACAAAATTGTGGGCTGGAGAGATGGCTTGGTGGTTAAGAATCCTGGCTGCTCTTCCAAAGGACTCTTGATTCCTAGCACCCACATGGAGGCTTACGACTATCTGTAACTCCAGTCCAAGGCTATACATAGTGTGTATATGAGATACCCTCTTCTGACCTCCATGGGCACCAGGCACATGTGGGACACATACATACATGCAGACAAAATACTCATACATGGCATAAAAATAAACCTTTAAAAATGCTTAAAAACAATGTCTCAACTTCTGTGGGAGGCCAGCTCCCACCTCTTAAAGGGTTCCTATGAGAAGGAGAGAGGAATATGAAACTTTTCAAATAGAAAGATAGTAAAGAAGAGACAGAATACAAGGATAGCTTTGGGAGGACCTGGATTAAAATCCACCAGCCCCTTCTGTCTCTTCAAAAGGGCTTTTTATAACAATGCCAAGGTGTGGGGCAAAAGACCTCTCCTTGCTAGATCAAAGCACACTGCACAGCCAAGTGCAGACCCTTCCAAACAGCTGGTAACCATGCCTGTGGTTCAGTCATTCCCCTGTGCAGCCCTGCTGGGTAAAGCAAGCTCAGATCTCACTAGGAAACCTCTGTGGATCTCCACAAACTTCTGAGAAATACCAAAAAAAAAAAAAAAAAAAAAAAATTCACCAAGACTTACCAACTGGTAATTATACTTGTTAGTCTTCCATTTACACACCTTGTTTAACCCAGAAAACCCAAAATGATCTAAATGTTGCTTATTTCATTATCCTGATGTCACTGCATTGAAACAAGCTACTGGACTCGGGGACCACTTGCCTTTATAAAGGAAGGGAAGAATGCACTTGAAACCTGAGGTCTCAAAATGCCCTCACTGAAAGACCTCAGGGCCCTGGTGTGGTGGCACACAACTTTAATCCCAGCACTCAGGAGGCAGAGGCAAGCAGATCTCTTATTTCGAGGCCAGCCTGGTCTACAGAGCGAGATCCAGGACAGCCTGGGCTATACAGAGAAACTGTCTCAAAAAACCAAATAAGTAAGTAAATTTTTATAGACTTTCTATGATTGTGATATATTCATGTTTTTTCTTGAATAAGTCCCCCCTTTTTCTTGTTTTTTCTCGTTTTACAATTTTTTCCCATCTCTTTATAATGTAAACATTTAATTAATAGGATTTTCTCAAGTCCTTTTTAAAGTATTTAAAAATCACTTTACCACTCCTATCCAAATGCTTTACTTAACCCACTTCTTCCTCCCCAAGGCCGAGATGAAATGTTGAGACTGTGAGACCCAGCAACCCTCTCTGGACTTCTTGTGTTTTGCCAAAAAGAATTTAGAAATTTTATCCCCATTGCAATCTTAATCTTTATTATAAATTTGAAGTTATAAACCTGTCTTTTAGATTTAACTATTGTTTAGTTTCTATATATGTATTAAGTGGTATTAGGTCCCAAGAAATCCCTTTCCCCAAAGCCTGGCATTTAGACAAAAGCCAGCCTTCCCTCAGGCACTTAAGAAGGTAGTTCCTACTTGCTAAAAGGAATCATCTCCTCAGCCTGGCAAAAGTGACATCTGGCTCTTCCATTTACCCATGCCTGTGGTGTCTATTACACTATCAGGGTCTATGCTAGCCCCTAGGCTCCCTCATTCCCTACTATAAAGTGTCTCTTACAGAGTCGTCCTGGCTGGCGTGCCCCACCCCCTACCCTAAACCTCTCCTTCACCTAGCTTTGCTTCCCCTCTCCCAGCTCCCCTTTCCTATTTAACTCAACCATTTGGCTACTTTCCATCTTGGCTTCCCCCGGGCTCCACTCTGGGTCCTCGGCTCCTCTCTTCAACCCTGTGCACTCTCTCTCTCCTCTCATGGCCCTTTATTCTACTGGCCATGTTCAGTCTGGACTCTTTCAGATGCCTCTGGCTGTACTTTCCCTCATAGCCACATAAAAACCTTCTCCTCAACTGTACCTAGGAGTGGTCATGTCCTCATTTTCATTTAAATGGCACCTGCATATTCTCTTTTAATTCTATACCCTCATCAGTGCTCACATCCAGAATGTACATCAACAATAAGGGCAAAACCTCCCACGCAAAAATTTAAAGATTGAGCAAGTGGTTTGCAGGGAAGGAAAAAAACAAAAACAAAAACAAACAAACAAACAAAAAAACCAGGAAGCAACAGACTGGAAAGTTGCTTGACCTGATAGTATGCAAACAGATAACTGCAAACAAACTAGGATCTGCTGCACCAAAAGACAAGAGTGAAGGGTGGCCCAGGCCGAGAGCCAGGAGCATACCACGGGGAGACCCCTTCACCCTGCCACTAGTACACCTGCGGGGCTTTTAGTTTGGAGTCTAATTTTTTTAAGGTTTGTTTTTATTTTTAATTAAGTGTATATGGGGGAAGGTGGGTATGTGCATGTGCCTGCAGAGTCCAGAAAACGGTGCAGGATGCCCTGGAGCTGGACCTACAGTTGATTGGGAGCCTGAATGATAGGCCTGGGTCCTCTGAAAGAGCAGTACATGTTCATAATCGCACAGCCATCTCACCAGTACCGGAGTCTAAACTTTTTAACTCTAGGATGTCATTTTCCCGGGCTTAAGCGAACATCCTGTAAGCACTTGTCCTAGATGTCCCGTACTAACTCTAGACAGACTCTTCCTCTCCAAACAAAGTGACAAGACGAATATAGTAGAAATAGAAATGTAGTTATTTCTAACAAACTTTTTAAAGTGTGTGCAAAACATAGAATGACATAGAAAGACCACATGTCGTGGATGAAGCCTCAGGATCTGGAAAGAAGGGAGGACGCTTTCCTGCAGGCAGGCATACTAGGCAGGATATAAAGACATCCCCAAACCCTGTAAGCCAGGGTTCCTTCGGACCAAGACTAAGGTGCATAATGTCTGCCCTCCTCCGTGGGCGTGGCCTGAGCCGACTTTGTCTAATAGGAGTGGTCAGGGGCGGGGCGCTTCCTCTGTACATCTTCTAGCTTGGGAGCAAAGCAGCCCAGACTTTGCGTCCTCTCATTGGTCAGGGAAAAAACCAATCGCGGCGAGTCTTGTTAGAGTCATCGCCCTAGCAACGCAAGGAGCCGCTTGGGAAAGGATCCCGCCTGAGGCTTTCCGTCTCTGCTTCCACACAAGGCGCAGGTGGCTGCCCAGGAGCTGTGGCCTGCAGAGATGGACTGCGACTTGACTACGAGCCCTCCCGCCAGTGCGTCCTCACCCTGAGCAAGCCACTGGCCCGCTGCCGCGCCAGTCTGACCCCTCCCACCTCCAAACCCCCCTCAGCCCACTAACGAAGCTGTCCTTGCTTGTGCCCACAGCTTCCAAGGGCCAGATGATGGAGGAGCGTGCCAACCTGATGCACATGATGAAACTCAGCATTAAGGTCTTACTCCAGTCTGCCCTTAGCCTGGGACGCAGTCTGGATGCAGACCATGCCCCCTTGCAGCAGTTCTTTGTAGTGATGGAGCATTGCCTCAAACACGGGCTGAAAGGTGAGCCGGGGGCGTTTAGGAGCATAGAAATGTGGGCTAAGTCTTTGCCCTCGCTAGAGCCAAGCATTGCGGTGGGTGTAGAGAGGAGAGTAGCGCACAGAACAGACAAATTCCCTGTGATCTAGAGCAGTGCTGTCCAGTACAAACGGCACTGCAAGCCGCAGAGGCCATTCTTAGCTCTCTGGTAGGCACTTTCTAATAGTAAGGTTTAAAATCTACCATGTTTTACATCGCCAGCACATGTCCAGTTCCTCGGCTGCACTAGCCACGCTGCAGGTGCACCATTAGTAACACGTGTGGCTGTCGGTGGCCTTGGGGAACACAGTGTTAAAGGCAAGACAGTGAACACAGAAACAGAATTACAAACTGCTACTGATTCAGGGGAGCAAAGCAAGTGAGGTGGTAGAGATGAAGACAGGGAAGGTTCAGGTGCAAGAAGAAAAGGGGTGACACCCTTCTGAAGGAGTGACACGTGAGCTGAGACCTAAGCAAGAGAGAACACTGCAGAGATTTGGGCCCACAACTTCCCTAGCAAAAGAAATGAAACCAAACAGAAGCAAAGGTGCAGGTGTCCTGAGTGGGTCAACCTTGGCTGGAGGCAGACACCTGGTAACCATGGAGTGTGGAATCAAAGAGTGGGAGATGAGACCCAAGAAGTGGGGAGGGGCTGGATCATGCAGGCCCTTAAGAGGTCGTGACAGGGAGCCGTGTTTTCTTCTAAGTGAGTTTGGAGGAGTTTGAGGGAGAAATGTGACTTGGTTTGCATCTTAAAAAAAGAAAAGAAGCCGGGCGTTGGTGGCGCACGCCTTTAATCTCAGCACTCGGGAAGCAGAGGCAGGCGGATCTCTGTGAGTTCGAGGCCAGCCTGGGCTACCAAGTGAGCTCCAGGAAAGGCGCAAAGCTACACAGAGAAACCCTGTCTCGAAAAACCAAATAAACTGATCAAAAAAAAAGAAAGAAAAGAAAAAAACTTCCCAAATCAAGAACAAGTTATAAGGGTAAGGAATGAAGATATTAGGAAAAGCAGTTCAGTTACTGTGGCAGTTCAGTAGGGAAGTGGCTGTGACAGTTAGGAGTTGATCACTGATGCTGCCACCAGGACGGAGGTGGCAGGATGTGCCAGATTTCAGTTCATAAGCAGCAAGTTCTTGAAGAAAAGATCATGAAAACAGAGAAACCATGTTGCCAAAGGAAAGCAGAGCTGATTTGTCCCATGGCCTCTCCTAGTTCGAAAGGCTGGGTCATAGACTTGAGCGTGTGGAGCTGTGGAGCTGTGCTTGGCTTTTGAAAGAAAGCCTGTGGGCCCCAGAAGAAACTGCACCCTGTTCTCATGACTAACACTGTTGTTTTCTCTTTTAGTTAAGAAGAGTTTCATTGGCCAAAACAAATCTTTCTTTGGTCCATTGGAGCTGGTGGAAAAACTTTGCCCTGAAGCATCAGATATAGCCACCAGTGTCAGGAATCTTCCGGAATTAAAGTAAGAAGTGCTAATGCTGCCTGAATGTTTGCTTTTTCCTCTCTGCTGTTTGCCCCCCCTCGGTTCTTTTCTGATTTCAAACACTGTAACAGGATCAATGCTCGGCTTGGATTCTAATCCCGCCTGTGCTGCTCATGGTTCACATGACCTTAAGTAAGATGTGAACCTTCCTGGGCCTCAGACTCCTGCTCTTGAGTATGAAGGCAGTGGTTGCCTCGTGGTTCACTTAGTTTAAATCTGTTGTTGGGGCTGCGGTATGGCTCAGCGGTTAAGAGTGCTTGTTGCTCTTGCAGAGGACTGGAGTTTTGTTTCCAGCACCCACATGAAGTGGAACGTGGGAATCAGGGAACTTGCCGCTGTGTCTCCAGCCCAGTGTGGTACATCTTACATCGTGTTTTAGCACAAATATCAAATTGCATATATGAGCCTGTGCCTCAGAATCTTGTGAGACTTGAACACTTGAAGTGCCTGTGGTGCAAAATTCAAAAAGTACCTAACTTGTACAGTGAGCATTCCATCTGCTCACACAGTACCTGTCTAACCCCTAAACTACCATGTGCCTCCCCGCCACCTCCGTGTGTGTGTGTGTGTGTGTGTGTGTGTGTGCGCGCGCGCGTGTGTGCGCGCGCGTGCGTGCGTGCGTGCGTGCGTGCGTGCGTGCGTGCGCGCACACCCCTCCCCCAGCTCATTATAGTTTCTTCTGTATTTGTTACCGTTATTATGCCTTAGTGGTCTGATTATCTGAATTCTAGGACAGCCGTGGGAAGAGGCAGAGCTTGGCTTTATCTTGCTCTCATGCAGAAGAAACTGGCAGATTATCTGAAAGTCCTCATAGACAATAAGCATCTCTTAAGGTATTCCATCATTGTGTTTGTCTTTTACTCTGAAGTTGCCGCACAGTCTGTAGATCCTTGTGAGATAGAGGAACTAGGATGTTCAGAGCTAAGATCGAAATCATTACTAATCTCAGTGCTCTGAGGCTTGAAGTGTTTCTTTGTTGAGCTCTGACATCTCAGAAGCGTTGTAAATGAGACTCTCATTGTAAATGAGACTTCATTTTGAAATTCTGAAGATAATCTCCCAAAATATCAATACTTATAATTTACTGACTGGCAGCCCATTCAATTGAGTTTCAGTAAAATGGTACTTATTAGACTGGATGGTAACAGGAATAAAATAACTTTTGAACTGGGGACTATGGGTGATTTTTTTTTTTTTTGTAAGAGAACATAGGTACATAATCTAGCTGAAGATTTCATATCCAGTTTATAAAATGTGTATTTCTTAGCATTAGTAAAACTTAAGGGCTAGAGAGATGGCTCAGAGGTTAAGAGCATTGGCAGCTCTTCCAGAGGTCCTGAGTTCAATTCTCAGCAACCACATAGTGGCTCACAACCATCTATAATGGGATCTGATGCCCTCTTCTGGTGTGCAGGCATACATGCAGATAGAGCACCATATATATAAAATAAATAAAATTTTAAAAATTATTTTTAAAAATCTTAAATAGTGGCTATTACTGAAATTTATGACTGACTCATTCTTTATATTTATGGCTGTATAAACAAGTAGCCATTATAAATGGGATTTTCTCTAGACTGAAAATTGATATGGTGGAAACCTCTAGAGTTAATTCTCTTATCCAGTTCAGATAAAAATATCCTTTATATCTTGGCCTAGACCCAGATATTTCAGAATTTTCAGGTCAGCCTCACGAGTGCAGGGATTAAAGGTGTGCAACACACACACACATACACACACACACACACACACACACACAGAGCTAAGTTCTCTCCTTCAGTCCAGTTGGTTCCAGAGATCAACTCAGGTTGTCAGGCTGTTGGCAGGTGCCTTTGTGCCCTGCCACCTCCCAGGCCAGCCCTGGTGACCTAATGTTTGAGATAGAAGTTCCATGTACAGAGAGGAGCCAGTGAAGACACAGGAACACGAAGCAGAAAGACAGGAAGACAGTTGGCCAAGAGTGGATGAGAAGGCCCGAGATCCAGATCTAAGCCAAGGAGCCTGCTAGGCAGCTTGGCAGCTTTCTGTTGCTGTCACAAAACCTGAGAGAATCAGATTTGAATCAGCCAGAGAGGTGTCTCAGTATATAAATGACTTGCTATGCAGGCGTGAGGGTCAATCCCCAGCACCTCCACTACAAAACTGGATTTGGAAACTGTAGTTCATGCAGAGAAAATACCATACAGACACATAGAAAAAATGATAAATTAAAGGTAGACATCTAGCCGGGCGGTGATGGCGCACGCCTTTAATCCCAGCACTCGGGAGGCAGAGGCAGGTGGATCTCTGTGAGTTCGAGGCCAGCCTGGGCTACCAAGTGAGTTCCAGGAGAGGCTCCAAAGCTACACAGAGAAACCCTGTCTCGAAAAAACAAACAAACAAACATAAAAGGTAGACATCTGAGGAACAGCATCTGAGGCACCTGAGGTTGACCTCTGACATGCACACACATATGCACACACACCCACATACATGGTTCCGCAAAAACACATATACATATATGAAAGAAAAAGAAAAGGTTTGTTTGGCTCACAGTTTAGTCCATAACTGGTCCTCTTGCTTTGTGCCTGTGGCAAGGCAGCATATTGTGAGGGAAGCATTTGGTAGGTAGACTTAAAACTGCTGGCTTCCTGGTCACAGAGAGAGAGAGGAAAAGGAAAAGGTCACACCCCCTTCAGAGCATACCCCCAGTGACCTAACAACCTCTCAGATGACCCCACTTATGGTTTTAACAGCATCAAACTGGGGTGCAGCTTTGCCACATGGGCCTTTGGAGACACTTAGGATCCAACCATAGCAGAAGAGGAAGCGCTTGACGTGGTGGGAGAAAGGAAGCTCCCTGAGGGCCCTTGCTCCAGGGTGGGGCTGGAAGCCAGGTGGCAGCCAGGCAGGACAAGGCAGGACTGGGGTGAGTGAGGAGTGACGGTGCCTCTGAGCAGCTCCCTGACATGTCAGTCTCTTGCAGTGAGTTCTATGAGCCCGAGGCACTAATGATGGAGGAAGAGGGGATGGTGATTGTCGGTCTGCTGGTGGGACTCAATGTTCTGGATGCCAATCTCTGCTTAAAGGGAGAAGACTTGGATTCTCAGGTAATATGGGGTTTGGGCTTTGATGGAATGAATCAGGCAGGAATTTTTGACATGAAATCTGCAGACATGAACTGAACCTAAGAAAGGAACAGAAGGCAGGAGGCATTTGGTAGAGGTTGGGCAGACAGCGGTGCTGGGGAGGTGGGAAGGGGATGTCTCGGAAGAGTGAAGAAGTAACATGGGCAGAGGCAGGGGTGTGGCTTAGTTGGTAGAGTGCTTGCGGAGCCTTAGGTTTGGTTCCTAACTCCACGTAAACCAGGCATGGTGGTGCATGCCTGTAATCCCGGCACTCTGGAAGTGGAGCCAGGAGGATCAGGTCATCCTCAGTACATAGCCAAGTTCAAGGCCAGTGTGGGATACAGGAAACCATGTCTCAAAAAAACAAAGAGATGGGACTGGAGAGATGGCTCACTGGCTAAAAGCACTGGTTGCTCTTCCAAAGAACCAGGTTTAGTTCCCAGCACCCATATAGCCCCCCTAACAACTAACTCCAGTTCCAGGGGAGCCAACGCCCTCTTCTGGCCTCCACAGGCACTGCATGTGATATACAAGATACACAAGCAGGCACAATAACCATTCACATAAAATAAATATAAATATCACCCCCCCAATAGATTTTTTTTTCAAAGAGAGAGAGAATAAACAAAACTTTACATTGTATCATTTTTTTTTTAAATAAAGAGAGTCTGGGAGTAGTGGTATAGGCCTTTAATACCAGCACTGGGGACGCAGAGGAAAGGTGGATTTCTGTAAGTGCCAGGCAAGCCTGATCTAGTGAGTTTGGGGCCAGCAAGGTAGTGAGACCCTTCTCAAAAAAAAGGTGAGCCCGCAGCCTGCTCTCAAGTGCCTCACTGACTTCTGAGCACCTCTTTCTAATCCTTAGGCTGAAGCCTGTATTAACAAACCTTTAATAAAATAGTCAGCTCTGCTTCTGTTTCTTTGACAGAAGACACCCAGAGTCAACCTGGGGCCTCTGTATGCGTACATACTAACGTGCATACACCACAGAGAACAGCTTACACACATCCACAAAAAAAAATTAATAAAAATAAAAGTCCTGTTCTAAGCTGGGCATAGTAGCACATACTTGGAAGCCAGGTACTTGGGGGACCAGGGCAGGAGGGTTGCAAGATTGAGGACAGGCTGGACCATTTAGTGAGACTTTGGTCTCCAAAAATGTAGAGATAGATAGGTAGATAGATACATAAAGAGATAGACAGACAGATGGATAGCTCTAGAAAATGTAAATGTATATACTGTTTTATTTTAGTTTTCTAATTTACTTTGTGTGTTTATAAGAAGTGGACTTTGAACGCTATCAGATGTCTTGTTTGGTTGGCACCTGACTTAAACAGAACAGTTAATGTATGACTTTCCCATAATAGTACTTCTGCTATGTTCCTAAAATAAGGCCTACTTGGTCATTGTGTCATTTCCTGTATCCCCAAATCATGTGTTTCTGCTTAACATGTGAAACTGTTCTGAGTTTCCCGTGGGCCTTTGCCTCCTCCCAAGATTATATTCCCTCATAGGTTGAACTAGGAGACAGTCACCCTCCTGTTCTCTAACACACTTCAGTAGAACACAAAGTTGGCTCTTTACTTGTTGGTTTTCTTCTTTGAAAGTTTGTATTCCCTTAAAAAAAATCGTGTGACTGGGCGTTGGTGGCGCACGCCTTTAATCCCAGCACTCGGGAGGCAGAG
>CABHPH010135881.1:0-15450 GCA_902168325.1 Peromyscus nudipes | reverse complement strand
AAAAAAAAAAAAAAAAAATCGTGTGTGTGTATTCCTAAATACATAAGTACAACCTTCTCAGTCTGTATAAAGTTACTTGTATGTGTGTTTTAAGGGCTGATCATTTAGTGTTAGATAACCAACTGGTATGCTCTTCCCTGAGGAAGACTTTCTCCAGATCTCAGCGTTCCTTAGTTGCCTGCAGTTCTTTGTGTAGGCTGAAGCCTCATGGGCAACCCCCTCTTCACCCCGCCCCATGCTCATTAGCATGTCTATTGCTGTCCTTGTTCAGCTCACGTTTAGGCTGTCATGTTGATGAGACTTCATAAGTAGAGCTCCAGACATTCTGAGGAGACACAGCCTCACAGCAAACTCCCTGCTTCTCGGACTTTTTTTTTTTTTTTTTTTTTTTTGGTTTTTCGAGACAGGGTTTCTCTGTGTAGCTTTGCGCCTTTCCTGGATCTCGCTCTGTAGACCAGGCTGGCCTCGAACTCACAGAGATCCGCCTGGCTCTGCCTCCCGAGTGCTGGGATCTCTGACTGTTAAAATCCTTCTATTCCCCTCTTTGGCGATGATCCCTGAGCCTGAGGGTGGGAGTTGTATGACAGGTGTGTCCATTGGGACCGGGCTCCACAACTACATTTTGATGGAGTGTGGTTTTCCGTAATGGTCTCCAGCTGTTGCAAAGAGTTTTCTTTAATGAGAGCAAGGACTACACTTATCTGTGGGTATAAGGATAAATACTGGCTCTCTGCTCTCACCGCTGCGTCGGACAGACAGAGGGACCAAGCTCTGGAGCTTGAAATAAAGGCTCTTTGCTTTTACATGGGTGGGGGGGAGGATAAATATTTAGAATGTAGTTCAGTATTAATGCTGGTTTAGTAAAGTAGTTGTTGTAGGTTCCTCTCAAAAATCCATGACTTCACTAGCTCTGGCAGAGGCAGGCGGATCTCTGTGAGTTCGAGGACAGCCTAGTGTACAGAGTGAGTTCCAGGACAGGCTCCAAAGCTACACAGAGAAACCCTCCTGTCTCAAAACCAAAAAAAAAAAAAAAAAAGAAAGAAAGGAAGGAAGGAAAGGAGGAATTAAAATAAAGGTATAAAAGTATTTTGTACCCCAAAACCTTGTCCTTTGTTGCTTTATAAATAATACCATGACCCTCCTTTGGATGCATGTACAGTAGTAGAGTGATCGTGCTGAATTTCAAGGAGTAGAGTGATCGTGCTGAATTTCAAGGCTTACAAGGTTTGTGGGAATGAGGGCTGCCATGTTTTATCTAAGCCTGTGGCCTTTATTTCTCTCAGGTTGGAGTGATTGACTTTTCCCTCTATCTGAAGGATGTGCAGGATCTTGACAGCGGCAGAGAGTGAGTACTGTGCTGCTTGTAGCTCTTCACTAGCCAGCAAGACGGTGGCTTGGTCTTGCTTTGCCATTTTAGCTTTGTTGAGTTAGTTTAGTTACAAGAGGTGAATCTCATGGCATCTTCACCATTTCAGGAGTTGAGCTCGGAATAGAGCATGCATGTGAAAGTTCCTTTTCATACCACCTCCTCTGCCCATTCCAGCCTAGTCACTCTCCTCTCCCCATAGGAAGCTGCTGTGGTCACTTCCTTCCAAACGTGTGCGTGTGTGTGTGTGTGTGTGTGTGTGTGTGTGTGTGTGTGTTGCATGTGGGTGGATGCATATGCCGCTGCGCACGTGTAGGTCAGAGGACAACTTTGCAGAATTGGTTCTCTCTGTCTGCCCTTAGGTCATCAGACTTGCACAGCACATGCTTTACCCGCTGGACCATTTCATTAGTCCTTCAGTTTTATTTTATTGAATATCCAAAACATCTTGAGATTCTCTACCAGGAAGGAGTTAAAAGAATCATGGGCCATCTGCAGTGGACACACCATTGTGTGTTATGCAGATGTGAAGAGAGAATCAGAGCTGCTTGCAGAGTGGACTTGGAGATTTTCCCAAAAGATGATGGGTGGGAAAAGTAGGATGCCAAGGAATATGTGTATTCCTTTTCTATAAGCCAAAAAGTTCAGTATATATGCATGATATGTATACTACATTTATGTTAGCTAGAGTGGTGGTTATATGCCCAGAGAAGGACACTCAAGCCATTACTGTGAGTTCCCTGGGAGAGCTCTGTAAAGGGAAGAACATGTAAAAGAAGGAAAAAAATAGCAACTGAAAAACAAACCAGCACCTGTGGCATGAAACGGTGAACTACACATGTAACTTTATGTGGACTACATGTGTAAATGTATGTGACTACATATGTCAGTGTGTGTGAACTACATATAAAACGTACGTTTAAAGAGGTCACAGGAAGCAGTGAGATGGCTCAGTAGGTAAAGGGGCCTGCTGCCAACCCTGACAACCTGGGTTCAATCCCTGGGACCCAGAGGCTGAGTGAACTGACGAGTTGTCCTCCGACCTACACGTGCACGTATGCGCACACACAAACACACAGATGTGATTTAAAGAAGGAACGGGCTGGAGAGATGGCTCCGTGGTTAAGAACACTTGCTGTTCTTATACACAACCCACATCAGGTGGCTCACAATTGTTTGTGACTCCAGCCGCGGGAGATCTGACACTCTCTTCTGGCTCCCGTGGGTACTCGCAGATGGTGCATATACTGACAAACAGGAAAACATGTATATTTTTAAATGATTGGAATTTTTTAAAAAAGGAATCAGTCAGTCAGAGGGAGAGCTTGACTGCCAAATGGTGAGGACTTTCTGACTCGCACTTCCCTGGCCTGTAGGTTGCCCTACCATATTCTTCAAAGTTTAATTCCTTCAGAGTATATCCCCTTCTTTCAGGATAGTGAGACTGTGTCCTCTGCCACCTCTGGAGCCATTGCATGTGGCAGGCAGGCGTGTTCACTATGCACAAATGCCCCTGGCTTTCTGTGCTCCCTGAAGAAGCCCAGGCAGTCTGTCTGCAGGCCTGCTGTCAGGGTAGCCTGTCCTCAGGCCTTGCTGCTGGGTCAGGCCGGCCCTGCTCTGTTTACTCATAGGTAGCTCTGACTGCCTCTTGGTTTCTGCAAAGTCTTCAGAAGGGTGGGGGACCGTTACAAGCAGTCTAACATGAACTTAAGAAGTTGTTATCTTTATGTACTCTTTTCACAAGGCACGAAAGAATTACCGATGTTCTCGATCAGAAAAACTATGTGGAAGAACTTAATCGGCACTTAAGGTAAGGCTCGCTCCTCCTCAGTGCCAGTTTTACTCTGTCGCCATACCGGAGAGCTTTGCAGGGGACACACCATTTTAACTGTCATAGCTACATTTTGTCCAAACCAAGAGACCAGTTGTAATCACTCAAGCCACATTCATGTGTCCAGCCCGGAAGAGGACGCTTCCTGATGAACAGCTTTGGGGGCTCTTTGGCTTTGTTTGTGCTGTTACACAGCATCAAGAGGTTAAGAGCACTTGCTACTCTTGCAAAGGCCCTGAGTTCCTTCCTCAGCACCCACGTGGGTGGATCACAACCATCCGTAACTCCAGTACCAGGAGCTCTGATACCCTCTACTGGCCTCCTTAGCTGCCAGGCACACATTCAGGCAAAGCACATTTACATAAAATAAGTATTTAAAAAAACAAACAAACAAGGGGCTAGAGAGATGGTTCCGTGGTTAAGAGCACTGTCTGCTCTTCCAGAGGACCCAGGTTCAATTCCCATCAACCACATAGTGCTCACTACCATCTATAGTGGGGTCTGATGCCTTCTTCTGGCATAAAGGCATGCATGCAGATAGAGCATTCATACATTAACAGGGTCTATGGGGGTGGTCCAGCTACCACCAAATATTCCTTGATTTTTGGCTTCTCCAGAAGGATTCCTTGATCCTTCTAGGTATAGCTTTATCATATCAGCTGAATCTCTATTTCATATTCCTGTGGCCCATAGCAATACATAAAGTAAATAAATCTTAAAAAAACAAACAAACAAACAGGGTTTCTCTGTGTAGCTCGGATGTCCTGGAACTCACTCTGTAGACCAGGCTGGCCTTGAACTCACAGAGATCTATCTGCCTCTGCTTCCTGAGTGCTGGGATTAAAAGCGTGCACACCACTGCCCGGCTGACAGTAGTTTTGGGTTGTTGTTATTTCAGTATCCACGCACACTGAGTTCCTACTTCAGATTCTGAGCAGCCCTGCGCCTTTCCTTTCATGCAGAAAGTCAGGACTCTGCCTTCTCCTTCACCACTTAGGAAAACAGTCCAGGGATTGAAGTTTAGGCTGACCCAGTGTGTTTATTCTCTACAGCTGCACAGTTGGGGATCTTCAAACCAAGATAGATGGCTTGGAAAAGACGAACTCAAAGCTTCAAGAAGAGGTTTGTAACTTTTGCTTAAACAAAATAGCGTGACCCAAGGTCAAGAGAAGTGGTGTATGTCAGCCTGGTGGCAGGAGGCCTGTCATCCTAGCTACTTAGGAGGAGTGCAAGTTCAAAGCCTGCCTGGGCTAGAGAGTGAGTTCAGAACCAGCCTGAACAACTTAAGGAGACCCCGTCTCAAAAAGTAAAGAGGACTCCATGGTAGAATGTTTGTCTAGTGTAGACAAGGCCCTAGGTTCAGTACGTAATACAAGAAAAAGCATAGCGAGAAAGAGATGGGATGGTTGGTACATCTGACCAGAGTGTCCTACTGGGAGAAAGAGGAGCCAGCCTCAGGTGGAGCTAGGCTGCACAGGAGACAGAGCGTTTACATTCCACTGTGAAGGGTTCCCGGGAGACACGGAAGCTGGTCCTGAGGCAGTTCCCGGTGGCGGCCTGTTTTATCACCTGTGGTTAAAGCACCATCGGGTGGCCATGAGATGGTAGTTTTCTCTTCTACCCACCTTTCCTATAGGGTCACAGGCTTCCCTGCTGCCCCAGAGAGCATGACTGCCCGAGAGGCACCCCAGCCCACCCTTCTGTTTTGGCCTGTAGCGAGCACAGATCCAGTCTCCCCACAGCATGGTCTTTCTCTGCTTTCTCACTAGGAAGAGAGAGAATGAGAGGACAGGAAGAAGGAGGGCTGAGGCCGAGGAAGAAGGCTTGCTGCCCGCTGCCCGGCAGTCTCCCTGGTGGACACATCTTGTCTCCTGTTAGCAGGAGGGGGGTTGCTCAGCCTTGAGGCTTTCCACAGGTAGTAGGAAGGAGGAGAGCTTTGAGAAGGGGCTTAAAAAGGGATACCCCACAGCACAGAGGCAGGGTGCAGGGGCTAGTAGGGTCTGTAAGTGAAGGACCTGCTAAGGCTCACTGTCCGGCTGACTGCTCTCCTTAGGGGCTCCCAGGGGAGGGGCTCCGGATTGTGTGAGTTGAAGGAGATACAAAGATAGTATTCCCAGGGGAGTGTCATGGGAGAAGCCACTGCAGTTAGCCCTGGGTACTCACACATACCTTGCTTGGGAGGCAGGCCTTGGAGCTTCTGTGGAGGCAGGCGGTAGGTCTTTAAGCCTTGTCTTAATGTCTCCGAGTAGGGTGACAGATCGATTTTATAATTTTGTTGTAGAGATTAAGTCAGTTTGCTGTGGTATAAATACCCATGAAGCAGCACCGGGGGAGGGGCTGGGGACTGGGTTGACTTTAGAAGAAAGCACTGCTGCCCAGCCAGGTGGCATGCTTCAACCGGAGGGCTGAGTGCAGTCTTGAAACTCAGTGGCTGGGTGTTTTCTTCAGCATGTAACAGGAGGGAAAATGTCCTTTAGAGCTGGGCGGTGGTGTCACGCACCTTTAACCCCAGCATTTGGGAGGCAGAAGCAGGCGAATCTCTGAGTTCGAGGCCAGCCTGATCTACAGAGCAGGTTCCAGGACAGCCAAGGTTACACAGAGAAACTCTGTCTCAAAGAACAAACAAAAAAGATGTCCCATAGAGAATCCCTCAGGAAGATCAGGGGATGGGAAGGAGCTGATGGCCGTGGCCTGCTTCTCTCTTTTGACAACAAACACCTTCAGAGCCTTGGAGGTCTTCCTTAGGCACTGCTGTCATTTAGAAAGGTCAGCCCGGAGTCTGTGGAGGATTTTAGAGGACAGTTCAGTGCCTCAATCCCTCCACTGAGGAAAAGTGGACAGATGACTCCTTTCTTGCTCCTCCTCCTCCGGTCTCCCTCCTCTTCTGCAAGCTGGAGCCTGGAACTGGAATAGGGAGGGGTCTGGCTTCTGCATTGACCCACCCCCTTCGCCTCCTGTGATAGCCGCTTGCTAGACACATTCAACTTTCCTTCCCTGAAGCCAAGATGACACATTTCAGGAGGAGGGTTCCTCTGGGGCCTGTTTCTGATGATTTAAGTTCGAGTCTTTGCTCCAAAATCTTTAATTTCCCTTGACAATAAAATATATTCCTGCTTATCAAGAAACTAAAAATGGGAATCAGGGAGATGGCTCAGTAGTAAAATACTTGCTCCACAAGCATGAGGAACTGAGTCGTCATCTCCAGCACTGAGTCAAAGCCAGGCAGGACAGCACGTATCTGTAACCACCATGCTGGGAAGCAGAGATCCAGGGGCTTGCTGAGCCAGCAAGCCTCGCCAAAATGGTACACTTGAGGTTAAGTGAGAGACCCTCCCTAAAAAAAAAAAAAAAAAAAGGTGGAGCAATGGAGAGGACCCCACTGTCAACTTCTGGTATTCACATGTGCATGTAAGTGCACAAACACACACACAACAGCAAATGTGGCTGGTGTGGTAGCACACAGTATTAATCCCAGCACTCAGAGGCAGAGGCAGGCAGATCTCTGTGAGTTCCAGGACAGCCAATAGCTACACAGTGAGACCTTGTCTCAAAAAACAAAAACACCCCTGAAAAAAATGATGAATCAAAACAAACCAGTCCATCATCCCTTTGCCTGCCATTAGCATAAATAGCCTTTGTTTTATAAGTTTTTGGCCTACTGATTTTTTTTTTAATTACACATGAGAGCATACCATATAAACTTTCCCTCTATTGGTATAAATATGTTCTCAAGTCATTAAAAGTTATTCTAACCGCCGGGCAGTGGTGGCACATGCCTTTAATCAGGAGGCAAAGTCAGGTAGATCTCTGTAAGTTCAAGGACAGCCTGGTCTACAGAGCCAGTTCCAGGACAGCCAGAGCTACACAGAGAAATCTTGTCTTGGGAAGGGAAAAAAAAAACACTATTTGTTTGAATAACAAACTAAATGTTTGAATAACAGATTTCTGTTTGGTGCTCCTGTAATAGTGTGTATCTGAACTCTAATTTTTTTCCATGCATGCTCACATGTGTTTGTATAAGTGTGTTTGTGAGTGTGTGTGTGTGTATACATAAATTATCGCTCGCATGAAGCATCAAATAACTGATTTTGCAATGTGAGGGAAGAAATTGGAGATGGTACAGAAAGCTGGGAGTATACAATAGAGGGTTTACTTCATAGGTGTCTTTGTAAGTTCGAACCATGCATTTCCTATTCAAAGCAAGGAAGTCAAATATCAAACAATAAGACGCATTGTCTGATCTAAGTAAATGTCAGCTCTTAATTTGGACAGCAAGATTAATTTTGATGTTAAAACATGTAAGAAATCTTTCTTAATCAGCTTTCAGCTGCAACAGACCGAATTTGTTCCCTGCAAGAGGAGGGGCGGCAGCTGAGAGAACAGAATGAGTTAATTCGGGAAAGAAGCGAAAAGAGTGTGGAGGTGAGAGGGTGACCTGATGGCTGGGAAGTGGTCACCCGCGCACACACACATACATACATACACACACACACACACACATCCATTGTTAGTCACAAGCTGCATCATGGAGGAAAAGCTTCAGAATCCCCCTGAGTACTGAGTCTCTTGTATAAAATGGCATCACAGTCACAGATAGCCCACACAGGTCCTTCAGGATGCTTTCAAGTGACCTGTGGAAACAGTGGCCGCCCTGGCTTGTCGAGGGAAGAAAGTCTGAGTCTATTCTGTGCAGAGGCTTTTCTTCACTATTCCCACTCCACGCTCAGCGAGGCCACTGGTGCTGAGCCTGCAGATAGCAAGGCCAGCTGTGAGCTAACTCTGTCCCAGTCCCAGAATGTACAAAGGGTGTCTTGTTTGACATCAGTACCTCTTGCTGCTGTCCCCACCCACGTCACTCACAGGCCACCTGGATCACTAAGACTCCCAAAACTCCCAGCCTTTGCACTCTGGATTCCAGGTGTTGGTTTAACTTCGGCTCAGTGCGGAGTGGGCTGTCATCGGTCCCCGCTTCCATGGCTGGACAAGCCCTCCTCCTCCCGAACTCCCTTAGCGCTTGTTCTTCCCTCACCGCAGATGCTCCTGCAGATGCTCTGCCTCCTGGCCCGGTGGTAGAGATCAGGGCTGAGTCACCCCAGGCCCCGGCGCTAGGTAAAGATGGCAAACAAACACTGTGTGGTGGATCAAATAAGAATCTTTCCCACCAGGAAAGAAAATCGACTAAAACATTACACAGCCTACCTTGTTACAAAAATCTAGTGGGTTATCCACACACCTGTGATCCCAGCACTCGGGAGGCAGGAGCAGGAGGATCACAAGTTCAAGTCCTGCCCGAGGTACATAGCAAGATCCTGTTACACAGCCATACACAGATCTATTGGCCTGCTGTCATCCTTCATCTTCAGGTTGTTTTATCTTTAAGACTCATCATTCATATTCATATATATTGTATGTATACATGTGTATACACACACACACACACACACCTGACTCAAGATTCATCATGTTTAAAAGGTAGAAAATTAAGCCAGGTGATGATGGTGCCCACTCAGGAGGCAGAGGCAGGAGGATCTTGTGAGTTCGAGGCCATCCTGGTTACAGAGTGAGTTCCAGGACAGTCAAACATACATACACAAGAAAACCCTGTCTCGGGGGGGAAAAAAGGTAGAAAATTATTCTTTTGTTGTTGTTGTTTGGGTTGTGACATATTCTGAAATGTGTTGTGGCTAGTTCACTCTCCAAGAGTGAGTCATTCTTGGGTTTCTTGTGTGATCAGATAACAAAACAGGACACCAAAGTTGAGCTGGAGACTTACAAGCAGACCCGGCAGGGCCTGGACGAAATGTACAGTGATGTGTGGAAGCAGCTGAAGGAGGAGAAGAAAGTCCGACTGGTGAGTGGGACCCAGCGCCCTTAGGAAGAGTCTGTCGGCTGCCCTCCACTCTACACACATGCTTACACCTGCTGGCACTCACAGAAAGCCAGGAATTGTCCTCTTTAGCTCATGTTTACACTGCAGTTCTGTATCATCGTCATTTGTGTTTGTTGTCGTGGTGTGAGTCTTTTCTAGGTGGTTATGAGACCAGTCTGTCCCCTCAGTCACAGGCTCTGTGACTCACTTCAGTCCGTGCACTGGCAGCCACGGTTCCTCTCCAAACCTATTTCTCCTGTGTGCTTTCTCGTCCTGGCTTCCTGGAATGAATGTGGGGCACTGTGCCCTGAGGTACCCAGGACATAAAGAACCATTTCAGAATAGTGGCCCCTGTGCCGTGGTAAAGTCCAAAGTACTCAGAACCTGTAGTCTTACTCCGTCAGGTCTCCTCGGAGACAAACCTGCGTTCCTGCAGACTCGAGATTCTGTTTTCCGTTTTGGGGAGACCTGGCTTCAGAACCTGGGCTCATGTTGCCAAGTCAGTGTTCTGTTGACTTGATACAGAGCCAGTGTGGTGGTACTGTACTCCCAGTAACTCGGGAACTGAGGCAGGAGGATTATAAGTTAAAGGCCAACCTAGGTTACTAAGAGGAGGGAAGAAGAGAGGGGAGAAAGAAGAGAGAAGGTGGGAGAGACAGAGCGAAGAAGTCAGGAAGGAAGCGGAAGCGGAGAGGAGAGGATGCTGTAAGTAATCCCATCAGACCTTTCTCCATCCTGCAAGCCTGCCCTATGCAGTGACTCCCGTGTCAGTTAAATAGGATGCTGCCTCAGTGCCCTCCTCGTCCGTGTCTTTGAAGGAACTAGAAAAGGAGCTGGAGTTACAGATCGGAATGAAGACGGAGATGGAGATCGCCATGAAGCTACTGGAGAAGGACACCCATGAGAAGCAGGACACGCTCGTCGCCCTCCGCCAGCAGCTGGAGGAAGTCAAAGCCATCAACTTACAGATGTTTCACAAAGTCCAGGTGAGAGCTGCCCTCATGTCTGCACCACTGCCCTCCAGTGCTGCCTTCCGGTGCTGTGTCCCCTCCTGCAGAGGATGCGGCAAGCCTGACCCTCAGCCCCGTGTTACTGCAGAGTTTGGGTTTTTAGCTTGAGACAGGGTCTCTGCTCTGGTTGGCCTGGAACTCACTACATAGACCAGGCTAACCCAAACTCAGAGCTCCACCTGAATGCTGGGATTGAAGGTGTGCACTGCTGCACAGATTTATTTTAAATGTTTAGTTTTATTTATGTGTGTACATTTATGGCTTTGTGAATGTGTGCACACGTGTGTGCAAGTACCTGAGGAGGCCAGACACATCAGATTCCCTACGGCATATGTGAGCTTCCCAGTGTGGGTGCCAGGACTTCTTGTCAAACCATCTGTTTTAAGTTTTTACGGTTTTTTTTTTTTTCAGGTTTTGGCCCATATAGAGACATAATAGTGTGTGTTAGGGAAACTGCTCTAATAATCTACTAGAATGCCTTTGAAGCATGGAAGTGTATCTGTAACACCGTAAGCCTTGCGGCAGGCTTGCTCTTGGTGGTCACTCGGAGACCCAGGCAGAGGGGCCGCAGCTTTGCAAGGCACTAGTCCTGCCTCTGAGCAGGAAGAGGAAAAGGAGCCATCTAGAGCCAGCCAAACACTTCTTGTCTCAAAGTGAGAAGGAGGTTGTACACATTGCCTCCAGTCAGCTCCATGTGGAGGGACTGATCATCGTAGCTGCAGGGCCCTGGGAACTCCGTCTTTTCTGGGCTGCAGCCATATAAAAGAGAATATTTGTTGATGGGCACATAATTGTCTGTCTATAGTTAGCTCCCAGATTGCTGCTGGGAAGTTCCATCCAGACCTTGCATCCTCCTCAAAGGCCACAGCCCCTGGCTAAGGCCAGGATTTCTCCAGCAGTCCACGTGACCTATGAGCTGGAAGCCAACTGTCCATCTCACATTGGCCCATCACAGCCGGTGATGCTGGGGTAGAAAAATGAAGAGTACCACTTGGAAAAGAAATACACACTGTCTGAGTAGGAACTGCCAAGACCACAGCCCCCAACAGTGGGCTTTGTTTCTGCCTTCTACAAGGACTTTTGTGTCACCCAAGGGCCACCACCACCCTTGGCCACATTCTGAGGGAGTGTGGAAAGTAAGTCATTCTGGAAGATGAACAGCTTTGGTGGCCAGCCTCTTGCTGGCGTCAGCTTGCAGCCTGGCATCTGCGGTAGGAACCATAGTCATTAGTCTTTTTCATAGCAGATTCTTGGCTATTTGCAGTCTATCACCTCTGTCACAGGCTCTGGTCTCTTTATTTCTCTCCCATGTGTTTATCAGGGACCCAGGCTCAGTGAATGCACTTCTGCCTCTTGCTCACCACTTTGCATGGCTGTGTCAGGGTCTGAGTCTGTGTGTGTGTCGTGTCTGTTTTATTAATGACAGATCATCTAAAATCCTAGACTTACATGAAGGAGACTTGGGTCTGATTTTCACTAAATGGGGCTACCTGCATGCTAGGCAAGTGCTCTACCTCTGATCCATACCTCCAGCCTGCATGAGCTGATTGACAGGGCCTTTATGGCCCAGTGTTTAGTCTTTTGTTTTGTTCTGTTGTTTTTTTTTTTTTTTTTTTTGGTTTTTTCGAGACAGGGTTTCTCTGTGTAGCTTTGCGCCTTTCCTGGAGCTCACTTGGTAGCCCAGGCTGGCCTCGAACTCATGGAGATCCGCCTGCCTCTGCCTCCCGAGTGCTGGGGTTCTGTTGTTTTTTGAGACAGGGTCTCATTATGTATACATGGCTATCCTGGAACTCACTCTGTAGACCAGGCTTGCCTCTGCCTTCCAAGTGCTGGGATTACAGGTATGTGCCACCATGCCCAGCCTAGTGTTTAGTCTACATGCTAAATGGTCCAGAGCAGTTGGCTCCTCCAGGCCCTTCCTCTGGACTCTTGCTGTGCATCTCTGCAAACTAGCAGCTTTGGCCCAGACTCTCATCTTCCAGAACCTTGCTCAAGCAGTAAGGACCACTGACAGCTGCTAGCATTCCCATTCTCCCCAGCCACCTCTCCTGGGGAGGTGGCAGTGTGGGCACTAACTGTCTCCCTAGTGTGGGTGACTGAGTTAGTTTACTGACTGCTTTGCACAGCTAGTGAGGACCACCAGCCTCCCAGCTTGTCACATCAGCTCTGACAGGGTCAAACCCTTCTGTGCAGCCTTTGCTTGGAGAGCAGCGCTCCTGTGTCGACCCTCTTGTCCGCCCACATTTCCACCTCTCCACTGATAAACAGTGCCAGTAGAGAAACAGGCTGGAGGTAACCTTGGGACTGCTGCTGGGGTGAAGAGAGTGGGCAGTCTTGTGGCGTGCATTTCACCTGTGGCGTCTGCACTAGCTGTGCGGGGTGCTAGCAAGACTTAAACTGAACTGCAGAATACCCAGGGGGCATCAATGGGAGCCACCCACACACTGGTGTCAGAAGTGTTAGTAATAAAGCAGTCCCCCTCGCCTTTATTACGCTCCACCTTCTCTGCATTTCCTCTGTAGCTCATTCACTTTCTCTTAGTTCATAGAATGTTTTTTATTTATTTAGGGGTTTTATTGTTGTCGTTTTGTTGGGATTTGTTTTTGAGACAGGGTCTCTCTATGTAGCCCTGACTGTCCTGGAATTTGGCCAGGCTGGCTGCTTTTCTGCCTCCCAAGTGTTAGGGTTAAAGGCATGCACCACACCTGCTTTCATAGAATTTTATTTTATTTTATTAAGAAAATTTTTTCGGACAGGTGGTGGTGATGCACACCTTTAATCCCAGCACTCGGGAGGCAGAGGCAGGCAGATCTCTGTGAGTTCAAGGCCAGCCTGGGCTACAGAGTGAGTTCCAGGACAGGCTCCAAAGCTACACAGAGAAACCCTGTCTTGAAAAACCAAAAAAAAAAAAAAAAAAAAAAAAGAAGAAGAAGAAGAAAAGAAAAGAAAATTTTTTCATTCATTTTACACACCAATCAAAGATCCCCCTCTTCCCTCCTCCCGTCCCCCTCAGCCTCCCGCTCCCAACCCACTTCCCCCCACAAGAAGGCAAGGCCTCCCACGGGGAGGCATATCCAGTAGAGGCAAGTCCAAGCCCTTCCCCCTGCCTCAAGGCTGCAGGAGGTGTCCCAACCTAGGGTGTCCTCATGCACCAGGGATGAATTCTGATCTTACCGCCAGGGAGCACCCCAAGCAGATCAAGCTACACAAGTGTCTCACCATGCAGAGGAAATTAGCACAAGAGAGCTGAGGAATAGAGCACTTGCCTGGTATGCAGGAGGCCCTGGGTTCCATCCCCACCATTGCCAAAAAAAAAAAAAAGCACAAGAAAGCTGGTGCATACCTGTGATCCATCACTTAATCCCAGCATTCCTGAGAATGGGACAAGGGGATCACAGACTGGTCAAGGCCAGGTTAGGCCACATCGTAAGACCTTGTCTCAAACAGAGTGAGAGAGATGGAGAAAAAGAGAGAGAGGAGAGAAAGAGAGAAAGGGGGCGCTGGAGAGATGGCTCAGAGGTTAAGAGCACTGGCTGCTCTTCCAGAGGTCCTGAGTTCAATTCCCAGCAACCACATGGTGGCTCACAACCATCTATAATAAGATCTGGTGCCCTCTTCTGGCATGCAGGTATACATGTAGGCAGAATACTGTATTCATGATAAATAAAACAAGAGAGAGACAGACAGAGACAGACAGAGAGAGAGAGAGACAGAGAGACAGAGAGAGAGGACCAGAGGGTACAGACAACTCAAGGACAGAATACTTGTCTAACATACATACACACACACACACACACACACACACACACACACACACACACACACACGGAACCTGAGGGTACACACAGCTCAGGGACAAAATGCTTGTCTAATCTTCAGCACCAGCCAAAAAGAAAACAAACTGTTTTGTGTCCCTCAAATCTTGGCAAAAGTATTTCATCACCAGAGAAGCATATCTCCCCATTGCAGCGTCTCAGAATCAGATGCCTCTTAGAGCTAGGGCATGTTGTGTTCCAGCTTCTTTTCTTCATGTGTAAGTTGTGACACGGCTTCATTTCACTGCAGTGAGTGTCATGGTGCTGTGGTCTTCCAGGTCTGAGCATTGCATGGTTTCCGTTACTTTTTCTTTAAGTTGAATAGCACTTAGCATGCTGTTCTGTTTCATCAGTTTGTTCCTGAATGTAAGCTTCAGTCAGAAAGTGCAGTCTGTGTTCCTTAGGAACTCATCCCGGCTTCCTTCTGCAGCAGCCTCTCTGTAGCCTTTATCATACGGTGTATCTCTGTATACCCTTTTATCTTACGGTATATCTCCTGTGACTACAGAGTGCTCCCTCCTGCTTGCTGGGCCTGGATACCTGTTCTGATTAAAATTGGGACAGAGTGAGTCTCACAGACAGGGCTGTGGGAACAGCCCTGCCTCTGACTGGCTCTTCTCTCTGAGCCTCCCTCTCAATAGGAAATCGAAGCTGACATTGCCTCCCTTGAGAACCCTTGAAGGGGCACATGAACTGGCAAGTGTGCCCAGGCCAAGAGGATCCTCGGGAGCAGAGTACACACTGACTGCAGCAAGCAGACCCCAGTACCTGTCACTTTGCTCTTCTGCCAGAGCTGGAGCCTTGACCTGGTTTGTCTTCCAGGGCTCTAGGGAAGAACAGCAATTAATGGCATACTCTTGAGAGTGTTGCCAAGTCCGTATGAACAGTGAGGCCTGTTTGTAATGCAGAGGTGTGGAGGAGGCCTGGGCAGCTTATGGACCCCTCTCCTTGCTTTCATAGAATGCAGAGAACACTTTACAGCAGAAGAATGAAGCCATTGCATCCTTTGAAGGGAAAACCAATCAAGTGATGTCCAGCATGAAACAAATGGAAGAAAGGTAATCACTTCCCTGTAGACAGGACATCTCTAGAAGGTTCTGGGCATGCTTGGACAGAAACAACCACAGAGCCTCACTGAGAAGTACAGACAAATTGGCTTGACTGTCCTTCCTTTGCCCACCCTCTGTCCAAGGAAAAGGCTGGGTGCACCAACCAGTCTGACCTGAGCTCTGGTCAGTTAGTCAGGCTTTTGGGCACTTCATCAGAATGTCCTCTCAGGCTTTGGAACTAGACAAAGAGTGGATTGTCACTGTCACATTCAAATATCAGCTCAGCAGTGGATCAGAATAGAATTTCAGGGCCTAGAGAGATGGCTCAGCACTTAAAGAGCACTTACTGTTATTAGAGAGAACTCGAGTTCAGTTCCCAGCACCCATATTGGGTAGTTCACAATGACCTCTAACTTCAGCACGAGATCTGATCTCTGCAGGCTCCAGCATACATACTTGTGCGCGCGCGCGCACACACACACACACACATAAAATTTAAAAAATGATAGC
>CABHPH010135880.1:0-15075 GCA_902168325.1 Peromyscus nudipes | reverse complement strand
GACAGCTCCGTGTTGATCATCACACCTGTACAACAAGGTTTGAAAACAGGCCCTCCAAGTGTCCCAGCTTTCTCAAAAATTGTTTTATCCCAGACCTTTTGTCTTTCTGGCATTTTATAAACTGTTGATTTTCACAAAGAGAAGTCGGTTGGGATTCTGACTGTCTGCATGTAGCATCCTCACAAATTTATGAAGAGTTATCACATTAATAGTGATTTTTCTAGCATGGTGTAAACTTGGTATATTTGTCCATGTCTTCAGACAAATTTCATTTATTTTCCAGTATAATTTTAGTTATATTTATTTTTGTATTCTTGATGAGTTTTGAAGCAGTGACAACTATTTAATTTTTTAGTTTTTATTTTCTGCTAGTATATAAAAATATATTGAGAATCTTATACACAATCATGCACATATATGAATAAAATTGTTTCTGACTTTCTTCCTTTCCTAGTCTTTATGTTCCTTTTTTTTTCTTGTTTTAAGACTCCTAATATGATTTAAATGTAAGTGGTGGGAATCAATCTGCAATGCTCATAATACCAGATAGAGAGAGCCAGCCATTCACTGCTGAGTATTATAGAAACTGAGTTTTTGTAGATCTCACTTACTGTGTTGAGACAAATTTCCATGTATTTTTAGCTTACTGAAAATGCTTATCACAAACGAATGCTGAATTTTGTCAAATATTTTTCCTACATCTTAAAATGATCATATTTATTCTCTTCTTTGATAATGTGCTGTTACATTGATGTGTTTTTTCAATATTCCTGGGCTAAACCATGATAGACTTTTTTATGTTTCACTGAATTCAATTTGCTAATATTCTGTTCAGGGTGTTTGAGATGTTGATCCACAATTGTCTTATAACTAAGATCGTTTGATAGATTTTCTGTATGAGGGCTAGGCTGGGACCTTAAAGTGGGTTGAGAATTTGTGCCTCTTAGCTTCCTGATCACTGTCTTTTAAAATATGTCTTCACCAGTTTATGGTGTGTTTATTATCACTCTAAGCTAGCGATTCTCAAGCCATCTTAAGTCAAAGTTGGTGGGCCTCTTCCCCAGAGCTACTGACTTAATACGTCTGGGAACAGACCAATAATTTGCATTTTGAAAAGAGTCATTTATTTTATTTTTAAAATTAGCATGCAGGATATTAAAAACCGTGGTAGCATTTTTCCAATAGTTTGTCTTCCCGATTCTCCTTCCCCCCACCTCCCCTATCCCCTAAACCCCCCACCCTGCCAGAACCCCTCTCCCACTCTCCTCCATGATCTCATGTCATACATATCCTTTTGATGCCCCCTCTTAAGTGAGGCAACCCAAAATCAGGAAGATAAAAGCAGCACGTTCTCTCTCATTTGTGGATGCTAGCATATAATACATAGATGCATGGCTACACGTGGGTATAAATGTGGGTGAGGCCTTAAAAGCCAGACAGGAAATAATTGGTGTTTCAGTGAGTTATTATGTGGTACCATTGTTTTTAATCCATGGTCTGAACTTGGAGGACTCCTTTTGCAGAGGTGAAAACATGTATCCTTAGTTCATCATAACCTATTTAGAATTAATATTCTATTTCTCCACATAAGATTCATGAGCGCCACAACAATAAAATTCTGCGTCGACCACATTTTTCTCTGCTCTTGAATCCATATTGCACCCTGGTGTTGAAAGTTTAAAAATTTGTTTCTATTTTGAGTATCCTGCTTGCAACAAAGTTAAGAAGTGAAAATATATTTTATAATTGATACCATATATGATTTTATATTTTCTCTCTTCTTTCTGTAGATACGGATTTTTAGCTGCAATTGCTTCATTCAAATTTAAAAAAATGAATTCTTTATCAGTTCTTAGAGTGTCCATATGTTGGAGTTCTCTCAGCTTCACTTGTCTGAAAACATGCATTTTAGTCCCATTTTGAAGAATGACATTTCACAGTGTGCAGACTTGGTGGAAAGCATCATTCTACATGTCCGGAGCACTTTAAACATGGCCTCACATTGTCTTTTACCCACGTTGTGTCTGGCAACCAATATACCATTTTCCCATTTGTCTTTTCTTCCTTTGGCCTTTTGAAAGGTTTTTTTTCTTGGTCATTTGGTCTCAGTCATTTGCTGTGATGTATTTATGTATTTATATGATAATAATTATACATATTCATGAGGCACAATGTGATATCTTGGACTCTACTGATTAGTTATCAGCCCGAGATAATAAACAGATCCACTAACCTTAAAGTTTCATAATTTCTTCATGGTGAGTAAATTCAAATTCCTTTCTTGTATTTTGAGTTCTACAATGTGTTGTTATTAAATTCACATATTGCATCATAGAATACCAGTATAATCCAGTGCTCAAACAGTGATATCACCCACTGTTTGATACTCTCCCATCTCTGATAGTCAGGGGTCTGTGTAGCACAAATCCTAATTGGTCTTAGTAATAAAAATCTGGAGCCAGATATCGAATAAATGCTGAAAGATCAGAGAGACAAAGGAGCAAGCCACAGCTACCTCTCGCCACACCAACTCAGCCAAAAGGGGGAGATCCTGTCTCTTCGAATCCTCAGACTGAATGGGCTGAGATCCTGTCTCCACTAGCCTTATATTTCTGTCTCCACCTCCCTAGTGCTGGGATTAAAGGTGTGAGCCACCATGACCACCCACCACCACCACCTGGCTCTGTTTCTTTTTTAGACAGATTTAACCTCATGTAGCCCAGGGTGGCCTTGAACTCCTGATCTTCCTGCTTCCTCCTCCCATGTGCTGGGATTAAAGGTGTGTGCCACCACTGCCTGGCCTCTATCGACTGGCTCTGCCCTCTGATCTTCAGGTAAGCTTTATTTGTTAGAGCACCAACAAAACCTCACCACAGTTCTGGGCTCAGCTTCTAAGCAAATAGCATTTGAAAGAGTCCACTGATAAGTTAGGTCATATGGTGTTTGTCTTTCTTGAGTTTGTCAAGCTTCTTAGGCTTATTAATTGATGCATTTATCCAAATTGAGGTCACTTTTGGTATTAACTCTTCATGCACATTTTTTTTCTTCCTTACTCTTTGCTGCTACCTCTCCATCTACACATATCTCATGGACTACGTGATGCCCTCCAAACCAGAAATCTTTGTTCATCTTTATCCTGATTTCCAGGTTCTTATCTCTTGACCTATCTTGAGAGCCAATCTTTCCTCTACAGTGCTCAATGTGCTGTTCAGCTTAAACAGTGAAAATTTCATTTCCTATTGCACTTTCCACTTGCAGAATTCCATTCATTCTTTTTTACAGTTTTCACCTTTCTGCTGATATTTTCCAACAGCCCAGTCATTATGGCTACATTTTCTTTTATGTCTCTGACTATAGTTATGATAGCCGCTTTCATGTCCTGTCTCTCTTGTCTAAGCTAATTATCATTTTTGCCCTTTATCGTGAGTCACGTTTTCCTGTCTTTTCCAAGGTCTGGTAAATGTCTTTCGCATGGTGGGCCTTGTGAATGATAGGATAGCAGACCAGAATTATATCATCTTACAAGTGTGTTGAACTTCATTCTGAGAAACAGTTATGTAACTAGAGAGTGGGTAAGGTTCCATCAGGATTATTGATTGATTGGCTGTTGACTTAGTTGATTTAAGACAGGTATATTTTAGTTTCGACCTTAATCTTGTGGAGCGGTCCTTTCTCTAGGATGAGGTCTTTGCTTCCTTAGTGTGGCCTGTTAGGGTTCTCGAATTGAGTGTCCAAATGCCCTGTGAGTCCTTTCTAGGTGGTCCAACCTCCAGCATTTCCTAGCTCAGCTTCCTTCTTATCAGTTCCATTTAGCTCTCAGAACTTCTCCTGGATCCTGTCAAATCCTGTCGTGAAAAATGCCAGCCTAACCCACCGAGGGTCAACAGTCAATCCCTACAGAGATTTAGGGGCGACGCCTTTTAGAAGTCTCTCTTTGCTGATAGCCTACCCAGTGGAATACTGACACTTTTGCAACTTAAAGTTCTATCTTGGACCCTTTTCAACTCAGCAAGACTACACTTTCACTTGAGATCCAACGTCTTCCGTTGGGAAGGAACGTCTCACTTATCTAGCTGTGAAATCCTCCAGTGTTTCCCTCCTCTCTGGGACCCTCTCACTGCCTGTTTAAGGCCTGACACCAGAGGCCTTCAATGGACTTTACCACCATTGTTCTTGATTGTGGAGATGAGCTGGTTTACTATCAGATATTCTCTAGAAAGTCTTTGTACCTGTCAGATGCACTGGACACCGAAGTCTGCCATTGCCTCTCCTTTCCCACCTTCTCCCAAGTTAATCATCTGCAAGTCCTGTGCCCTCATTACAGCGGAAGGCCCATGAGGCTTGGACTCTATGGTGTCTTCGTTTTTGTTTTTGTTTTTTTAACTCAAATTTCCACTGATAAAAATGCTGAAACATTGCAGCTAAAAGCCTATACTTTATACTTCTTTTGTAATATGGGAAGATGTAGAGCAATGGACGCGTGTGACAATGGTTGCTAAAGTCCAAGGCAGTCCATTTGCTTTGAATGTGTTGCCTGTCTGATTTTAATCGCCACTTGCATCTGTGACCCCTGTATGTAGGCTAATATTCTCACACCTAGGTAATGTAAAGATGATGGATTCATCGCAATTACATTCCCCATTCTTGCTTTGTTCTACAGCAGCACCCAGTTTCCCCGCGTTCCTTCTGGGAATGCAGACGTCTCATTAAGGAAGAGGTAAAGAAACAGAGAGCAGAGACAAGGAATGAAGCTGAATGTGACCAGTGCCTCCTGTCCTGTGCAGGCGGAAGTTCTCTAATCAGTGGTCAGAGGCCAGCCATGCTGTCTGGTCCCATTCTGTTGCCGAGGGTAAGATGTGTTTATGCCTTTGAGTCGACAAACCTCTCCCTTGCTTAAAAGCTTCTTAGATATTACTTTCCTGGAAATTCAATTTGGCTCTGCTCTGAATTTTATACCCATATTTTTGCTTGAAAACTCAAGGAAATGGAAAACCATAATTGTTTTGTTTATGTAATAGGGATGTTGGCCTTTGTGTTTTACAATCAAAACTGCTTTTTAAAAAAAATTACTGTGTGTATGAGAACAAATATTTGGAGGAATAATGATATCAGCTTCCATATTTTGACTGTTTGCTATGAATAAGGCACCCTGTTAGGCATTTTATGTGAACAGCGCCAAATAACTGTAGCCACTGTCCTCTGAAGCAGAAATGCATGTTTTCCTCTTGTTACAGATGAGAAAGTGAGGCCCATAGGGGTTCAAAACATTGTCCAGGATCAAATGGCCAATGAGGAGTGTTGCTGAAATCTCAAATATCTGAGCTGAAAATTCCTGAGCCACGTGCCGGCCAGGTTGCGTCCTCTGATCCCTGGAGCGGAATGAGGACAGAGGCTATATCAAAATCAGCTGCAGACTGCCCACCTACTGATACTCCAGCCTGCAGGATCTCAAAGTCCTTCGTATCTGGAGCTGCAGAGCAATGCAGGCCCTGCTCACTCAAGCACTCACTATGAGAAGGGGACCCTTCACGTGCGCATCTTTTTAGAGTGGAAGTCAGGGAAACATTCAGAACAAGCCACCAAATGTCACAGTGCCATGTGCAAAGCACGTGGGAAGTGGGTC
This sequence comes from Peromyscus nudipes, assembly GCA_902168325.1. Lineage (NCBI taxonomy): Eukaryota > Metazoa > Chordata > Mammalia > Rodentia > Cricetidae > Peromyscus > Peromyscus nudipes. The sequence continues at coordinate 9,452 of CABHPH010135880.1, read as the reverse complement.
TTCGTGGCTGTGTTCTCCCTGACTCTGCAGCTCTTACTGTGTATTAACCTCACATCTGTTAGCCCTAGAAAGCAGGAAAGACCGGGGCGGACAAAAACCCTTTTTAGTGTTCTCTCTGCCAAAAAGCCATGGAAAGGCTTGGATGAAAAGACTGGGCGAACCTGGAGAAGTGTTGTCTCTTCACACTCTGGGGGATGAGCATTAAAGCTGGAAAGGGCCCAGTGGACATTTTTCTCCAGCCCTGTCATATTATAGATAGGGCAGCTGAAGGCCAGAGATGACATGCATTCCTTAGCTACTACCTGGGTGACAGCACAATCAAGACCCCACCATCAGTCTTGAGCCGTATGTTCTTTGTATGACACCGGGATGCTTTGCATGGGGGGGGGGTCTACTCGGAAGGTGACCCCACACTACCTTCTGGCTGCAGAAATTGGGTTGAGTCGGGGCACACAGGAGGTAGGAGCTGGGAGTGGGAGGGCGATGATGAGTCAATTGTGAGCCAAAATACCAGCCATTAAAAATAGAGCCAACTCGCCCTTCTGTGTCAACCAAAGTTTCATTGACATTTCCAAGCTGTCTTTAGGGATTGGAAGTCAAAGGAAACAAGATCTGACTTTACTTTGTGGGTTAATTCTCTAATGATTAACAGCAGAATGTAAGGAAAGTTAAACATGCCGGGTTCGCGCCACGTAATCCCTCTCACTTGCCTTGGTAGTTTGGCGTGAAGCCTCTGGCCAGAAACTCTTTTATGTGTGGTACCCCATCATGGGCAGTGAGGAAAATGGCTGCGCAAAGGTGAATGCCTTTCCCGAAGATTGTAGATCTACTCGGTCCAGAGATAAGATCATGAACTTGTATGCATCTACCATTCTTTCTATGAGCCTCAGCCATCAAACCAAGTACCATATATCTGCATTTAATGGAGATATCAATTAGAGGGCAAATTTTGAGTAGTTGACAGAGCTGGGTAATTATATTCATAGGCTCACTAACCGTGTGTGTGTATGTGTGTGTGTGTGTGTGTGTGTGTGTGTGTGTGTGTGTGTGTGTGTCTGGCCACATAACTTCCCTAGGCTTTAATTTTTCCACCTGCAAAATAATAGCGATACTTGACTCAAGAGATGAGTCATGTATAATATTAGCGGGACCAGCCTTAATATTATACATCCCAGGGGCTCAGGAGAGAGAACTACTAACGGCAAGGACTATTTTCAGGAAATAGAATCTCAGCACACCGAGCTCTGTAGTCCACTTGCTTTAATTCCTCTGGCATAACATCCTATATACACAGCTTCAGTTCTGTTCTCGTGCCTAGCTCCTTTCTTGCCTGATTTCCCTATCTGTTACTCCCTCTAAGTTCTACCTTAATTTTCTCATCTTAATTCTGCCTCAACTAGGTCCTTTTTATCTTGTTCTTATCCAGCGAGTACTTCCCCATCTGGGTCTTCCTCATCTTCCATCTCATTCCTCTAGTACTGTCTTCTAGCCCTTCAATCTAGTTCTTCCCCATCTCAGTTTGTTCCTCTCAAGTTCTTACCCATCTAGTTCTTCCCTTCTCTTTTCTCTTCTCTGTCTTCCTGTACCCTGGGAGTCCCGGTACATATACACTTACAAGCAGTAATCCCTTGGGAGTGCAAAGCCAGGCTTCCAGGGTCAAACGGAGAGGTGATAAGAATCACATAGAGGGGCAATAACCGTTAATTATCATTTGCAACCCCAAAGGGAAGTGACCAATGGGGAAATGAATTAACTAAGGGCTAAATTCAGATAATCTCTAAGAAGAAGGCTCTTATGTGCTCAACTATAATCTTAAATGTGATTGGTAGAAAATGTTAAGAATCTATAAGTTGCTAGGTCACCGGGAGAAAATAAAACTGTCTTCGTTTTTCCTGTGGCTCCTGTCTATCGAAGCTATCTGCCATTTTTCTGCAGGGTGGGGGAAAGTGTGCTCAGTCGCTAGGCAACCTGTGTACAGCTAGATGCCTCTGGTGATAGTTAAAGGGAGATCTGGAACTAGAGGTAAGGTTTGGGAAAGGAGGAAGTGAAGCTTAATTGGCACATCCACCAGGCCTTCTCAAAACAGGTAGCCTGCATGCTTAAGTCTGTTCTTAGAGAATACAGAGGTATCTCTGATAAAGTACTTTCCTCCATCTGGGGATGGACCTGGCCGGGTGCTGCCAATGATGATAATTACAGGGAGGCTTGAACTGGGGTTCTGGCTGAGCATAGCTGTCAGCACAGAAGGTTATCTAAATATTCCTAGAAGTGGTTAGGTAAGGAGTTAAAGGTCTATAAAGTTAGTAAGACTGTAAGAAAGGAGGGTCCGAGCTAAATTGTGTAAAGCTATATTACTTAACGTCCACCTGACCTAGGCGGTGTCTCCTTGTGGAATTTGTCTTAAATCAGGAGACTTGCATGTAGACTGTTATTACTGCTAGTCCTTGAAAGTGGCCAAGGGAGATATCTGATTCCAGAGAAAGCCTTTCCTGAGGCTGTTCTCCAAATACCTGGAATGTATATGTCCAGTGAGTGATCAGTCCACACTGTTAGCCCTTCTTAGGGAAAAGTCAATTGGGAAAACTATGAAGGCACTGTAGTGGGTAGCCATTCCAATCTTGATCTGGAAGTTCCAACTCCCATTGAGGCTTTGGTAACTGTCACGCCTACAAGGCAGGGCCAAGAGAGGACCCTGAAGACCCGAGATCCGGATGCGCCATCTCTCTTGGTTCCCGGACCCTGGATGCTGGAGGTAGACAGAGCAGAGTTCTCCAGAGAACACCACCGGACTGTGCTACACCTTTCCCAGACCCTGTTACCTACCTATCCCTTCATTTGTAAGTTACGCCACTAAATAAACCTCCCTTTTAACTATGTGGAGTGGCCTTAATAATTTCGCCAATAAAGGCACACATGATTTTCATAACAGAAGACAGCTGATATATAACAAGACAAATAACACCAGAAGCTCCTTGGAATTTGGCTTCCTCTGGAGGAATTCCCTGATCCCTCCAGGTAGTGACTTTGCCATAACCAGCTGAGTTCTTATGATATATTCCTGCGGCTTGCAGCAGATGAGTCCAAGGATTAAATGGTTATCTTTACATTTTACAGAATGATTTGCACATATTAAATGTTTATGAAATAGATTATATTAATTACTCATACTAGCACTCAAAATGTTCGACAGAAGCAAAAATAAAAGACCTAAAATGGTGAGATCAAGGCATCAGTAGGAATTCTTCATCCTGACTGCAGTGTGCCTTTGAGACAGGCTTCTTCATGGCATGATTAATCATTCCCTTTTCAAATGACGCTGCAGGTATTCACCTTGGCATGTAACAGGTATAAGATGGCTCTTCAACCTTTCCCAAGCTTCTATGTTTATCCAGAATTAGAAATTCTCCAGGTAAAGCCGCATCCCTGCTGATTTGGGTATGGTGTTAGTACGTGAACGGTGTTAGTATGGGAATGGGCTTCAAAGAGAAAAGGGTCGAAAAGAATAAAGATTATCAGTAGACCACTACCCCACTCCCGCCCCAGGATACAAGCTTTCTGATATACTTCTATCAGCCATGCCTTCAAGTTTTGGAAAAGAGAAAGATAAATCATGAAGAAAAGGATAAAGATACAGTTTATGGTTTTCAATCACAGGAATGATCAGAAGTAAAAAAAAAAATCAGCAAATGGGAATATCATGAACTAATTGGAGCAAGTTCTCCCTCTCTCTCCCTCTCCATCCCCCCCCCCACCCCCTGCCAGACAGGGTCTCTCTATGCAGTTCTGGCTGTCCAAGAGTTTGCTATGTAGACCAGGCTGGACTGGAACTCACAAAGATTCACCTGCTTCTGGCTCCTGAGTGCTGGGATTAAAGGTGTGGGCCACCACATCAAGTTTATCAAAAAAAGACATATGCCTTTTCTGAGATGCTCCACCTGTTCAAATGGGTGAACTTTTGCTACTGTATTACAATAATTAATGATCCCTGTACTGGTCAGAGATGAATAGCTGGCCCAATCTGAGGGACTCTGCTGGGAGATTGGACCCAGGGTGATAATCATTTCCTTGAGAATCTCCATTTGGGGAAAGGACATGACTTTAAGGCTACCATGGGAAGTGAGAGAAAGGGAAAGTTGGTGCCTGAAAGGAGAGAGGAGGAGACCAATGACCCGCAGCGCAGCCTCCGAAAGCCTGGTTGGGATTCTGCAGGTTCTTACTGAGCTTCGAGTCTCTGTTTCCTCTCTTCCAAAAGTGCCGGGCTGTCGAGTTCTAAGAGAAAAGCATGGACGCTTCCAACAAATCCTCATTTTCACACATCTGAATCTGTGGGTTGCTTGTATTTTAAAAATCCCTTTCCTGGGACAGCACCTGTAAGGGTTAGGTGTTAGAGGCTATTTCCAACCACTCTGTATTGAAAATGGCTGGCTGGGAGGAATGCATTTCAGATGTGGCAACACAGAACACAGGGCTGTAGCTAGAACACAGCTGTGATGTCTCTATTCCAGGTCACCTGGGGTGCAGCTCCAGTATCCTCTTCACCAGTGTGGCTCCTGCCCCACTACTCTGGAAGCTTCTTTGAGATGATGACTCTACATCCATTTTTTTTCACTCCCTATAGCACCTACATTGCAGTATTGACTTTTCTGATGGTGTTTATATAAAGATAGAAAGAAAAACCTTTTCTACCTCAATAGTTTTCTATTCGGGCAAAACTTCTCATGCCTTGATTTAGGAAATAATTACATTTCTTTCTCTTTTTGCTGTAACCTGGGTCCCTTCTCAGCTTTGTGTCAACGAGAAGATAGGTTTATTTAGCCAGTAATTTCCACTGCAGAAAATCTTGGGCCCAGATTGCCCTGCAAAAGCAATATGTTCTGTTTTATTTTTATATTACATTATATTTATTTTAATTGCATTCTCCATCTGGTCAAAGATGGCATTAGGCACTGTAAATGAAGAGAAGAAACAAAGAGAAAGCTAACCACGATAATAATCAAGATTATTATTTCTAAAAAGAAATCCATGTAGGGCACAATAACCTCCATGAGTGGGCAGGTTCCATGGCCCTCTTAGAAGAGAGCTCTGGAGGAATTGTTAGGAAGAAGGAAGATGAAGATAAATTGATTGAATGGTTCCTGGTGTTTTTGCATGGCCTGGGATGGGTTCTTGCACTCTGCCCCTTCCTAGGTCAGTTCTTAGACAATTTGTGTGTAAGTGTGTGTGTGTGTGTGTGTGTGTGTGTGTGTGTGTGTGTGAGAGAGAGAGAGAGAGAGAGAGAGAGAGAGAGAGAGAGAGAGAGAGAGAGAATCATAAAATGACATGAGTAACTCCTAAGCTATCTTAGGTGCTTTGATTATTTTCAAAAGAGTTCAGAAGGATGTAAATGCAGTTCCAACAAAATATTTTTCATATAAACTTTAGAAAGGACACACACACACACACACACACACACACACACACACACACACACACACGAGAGTTCATTTTCTGTCCAGTGTCAGGAGATGTCTCTGCGACAACTGGAGGCCTTCCAAATGAAGCCAGTAGGGACTGCAGCGACCAGTGTTCCAGACACCAAATTCTTACGTCAGACACACCCCGTGGAAGGCAAGGCCCGAAAAGCCAGGCCAGGAGGCTGCTCGAGCGATGATCACGGATGCTGGATCGTCTGTTCCTGTTTTTGAACATGAACAAACGACGGGGCTCCAGGGGAGGGTTTGCACATGAAAGTTTGCCAAAAACAAGTGGGTGGTGACATTCCCAGGCTGTAATCCATTCCTCCTCCCACTCTCGGTAGTCTATCACTTAGGATAGTTTATGTTTCAAAAAACAAAGCCTTATTTGAAATGGATAAGGCAAATAGTGTACTTTTTTTTTGGTTCATGCACAGATGGATTCAAGAGACTATGACTTTAGATATGGCTGAAGGCAGAGACCTACCATATTCTGAGGGGCGACATGGCGATGAGGGCCTTTTGTCTACTTGAGTAGACTTGCTACCCTATTCACATATCTTTCCTCCAAGGCTAGTCTCAGGCTCGGGTTCCAGAAATGGCTTCACAGCTCTGATATCACCAATGCCAGTCAGAAGAGAGAAGAAGGTGGAGGGAGAGGGTGAAGACAGAGGGGAATCTTTCCCAGTCTTTAATAAGACCAAGGAAGCATTTCCCACTGGGTTCCCTAGCGAGAGTCTCCCTGTGTTTATGGCTCCAAATTGGATCGTGTGTTCAATTCAAAGGCAGTCCTGGTAGGTGTGGAAGTGTGGGCAGCTGGAAGTGACAGGACTCCATCCTGGAGCAGGACGGCATCTGTGCTAGGGATCAGGGCTCTTCCCAATGGGAAATCAAAGCAGGCAGTCAGGGAAGAAGAAGAAATGGACACAGGCAGCAAAATTGTAGGTCCCCAGTACAAGACGAGAAGCATGGCGGATGCCATCACTTCCCGAAGTCTTATGGAGACTCCTCTCATCTTCAGCAAGTTTTACAGAGCAATAAAAGGACTGATGTCATTACAAAAGTCAGCAAAGGGCAACTGGTATTTATCAGGTCCTCTGTGTTTTGAGAGATTTGATAGGCTCTGTCCTTGAAAGAGCATGTTCCAATGAGGCAGACAGTTATCATTACAATAAATAACTCTGGTGTAGACCATCTTGGTACCCTATTCACAACCTTTTACCTCCTTCCAAAGTCATCTCCCAGATGCCAGTCACACCGGTGGCCTACAACTTAAAGCCTCATCCTTTCTCTAGGGTGATGTGAAGTGGCTGGTCCGGGCTTCCTCTCTGCCCTGGCCATAAAACTGGGACACCAAATTCCATTCCCCTCTCTTCATTCTAAAACAAATCGATGATGTAGTTTATCCTTAGAGCATCCTGTACCTTAGACCAACTTGAGACCACCTAAAACTAACTCTTTGTTCAGATTCCTCTTCCTCTTCATTGTTTCTTCCTAGACAACTTCTTCTTGAATTCACATCTCCTCAAACAAATGCATTGCTGAATCACTACCATGGCTTCAAGTTCTACAAACCCCTGACTCAAAACAGAGGCCCCTGGGTAGAGAGGAGTAAAACACAAACTAATAAACAGATGGAGCAGGAGTTAGGAGGGAGTCACCTTGGTTCAAGGTGGCTTTGATGAACCAAGGGGTTATGAAAACTAGAAAGCACTTGAATTGATTTGGGCTTTTTGTCTTCAGGTCATGACCATTCCCACCAAGGTGACTTAATATAAAATAGAGGCTGTGTTACAAAGCCTGAGGATGCCACAAAGGACTAAGGCCATCTATGTACACAGACTCTTCCCATTTCATCTCTGTGTCTCTTTGTGGTTTCTTCTCTACTTTTTAGGCTTTGGGAGAGAAGACTCATAAATCCAGCATTCTTGATCATTATGAATATTAAACCCCTCTTCCACCCAAAAGACTAGACTGGACTCCAGCATCCCAATTTTTTGTTCAGGAGAAGGAATTTTGATTGATTCACTTGTGCCAAGGAGACTTTGAGCCAGTCAATTTTAGGCAATAAGCAAATATTTAGGGTTCACATAGCATCTAAAACCGCATTCCAGAGGCAAAGCCGTTGTGTTCACATAATAGTGTAGAGATGGTTCTTTAAATACCTTGTAAGTGTTCACCACAGTAATGAATGCAACATGCTCTGGGAGTCTACATGACTCCACCACCCTGAAGGTGATTTCCACCTCTCTTTTAGCCATCATATTTGCTAATGATGGAGGCAGCATACGGGTCACTTCCTCACACTGACGCTTCAATGGGAAGGAATAGCTAATGGGCTAGAGGACAGAGCAAGGGCATGGAAAAACTTCAGTAGACTTAGTGACCTAAGCTATAAGATCACATGAAACAGGATTAATAAAGACTCTTTAACTAGATTAACACTGAATTGCTAATAACAGCTTGAAAAAAAACATGACTTGACAATAGTCAGTTACAAAAACCAAATCTGGGGATCTCACAAGCTGGTTGTTCAGTGACTTTGTTCAATGATAAAGGTTTGTCATTCCAGTTGCATTTGTGAGTATGGTATCCAGGTCAGAGGAGGAGGCATGGAGTCTGGAGAAGGTCATTGTCATTTTTTCAGGGTTCTGCACTTGTCAAGCCATAGGTATGTTCAGCTATAGAAACTGTACTTTAAAGACCAAAGAGACATGAACTCAAGAATGTCTGTTCATGTCACACCTACTTGTTTCTAGACACTACTGACAGAGAGATTTGAAAATACAGGCCATGGTTAGATGGGTTACCTGGAAATACATTTTAAGGGAAACAAAGCTGGAAGTGTCTGAATAGTGATTTCTAGAAGCCACGGAGTTGCTGTGTTCTGGTACATGGTGAGTTGTCATGTGAGGGAAGAAATGAGACTGGTCTTGGCTGTTTAAGGGAGTGAACACATGAACACGGCCTACCAGATGTCTAGAAGAGAGAGATTGAGATGGCGTTTGCCTGGAGCTAAGCTGTGTGCTGATATTGTGTTCCCCAAAATATTGTACACCCTAATAAACTTATCTCGGGTCAGAGAACAGAACAGCCACTAGACACAGAGGCCAGAAAATGGTGGCACACACGCCTTTAATCCTATCACTTGGGAGGCAGAGATCCTCTGGATCTCTGTGAGTTCAAAGCCACACTGGAAACAGCCAGGCGTGGTAACAAGAGCCTTTAATCCCAGGAAGTGATGTCAGAAAGCAGAAAGGTATATAAGCCATGAAAACCAGGAACTAGAGCTGGTTAAGCTTTAAGGCTTTTTAGCAGCACAGTTCAGCTGAGATCCATTCGGATGAGGACATAGAGGCTTCCAGTCTGAGGAAATAGGATCAGCTGAGGAACTGGCGAGGTGAGGTGGCTGTGGCTTGTTCTGCTTCTCTGATCTTCCAGCGGTCACCCCAATAACTGGCCAGGTTTGTTTTTTATTAATAAGACCTGTTGAGATTCGTGCTACAAAGCTGGCCACCGTTCACAGTGCTAAAAGGAGCTCTGTGGGCTCCTGGGTAAGAAAAAACATCAAGGTCTTTCTCACTCAGCTGTGGATCCCATGTCCCACAATGCTAGTGGATCCGTCCTAGTGCAAGATGCTCTCCCTAGTACAATAGTGGTATGACTGCTTTGAGGTAACCAACCACTTTATGATTAGATTTGAGACCTGCTCTGCAGGAAGAAATATGTATGTAGCAATCTAAATCTGACAAAAGCCTATGTCTGGAGATGTTGCAGTAAAATGGCTATGGAGTCAAACTATCTAGTAAATACTTCAATTTACACCTTTAGACCAGCACTGCTATCACCATATATTATAAACATATATGAAAGCCGGGCGGTGGTGGCGCACGCCTTTAATCCCAGCACTCGGGAGGCAGAGGCAGGAGGATCTCTGTGAGTTCAAGGCCAGCCTGGGCTACCAAGTGAGTTCCAGGAAAGGTGCAAAGCTACACAGAG
>CABHPH010135879.1:6356-34751 GCA_902168325.1 Peromyscus nudipes | reverse complement strand
TTTTCCTACTTACATCAATGATGTGCTTAAAAGGCCACTGTGATCTGTCTAAAAGAGAAGTTACCAACTACCATTAAGTTCAAGGAGTCATTCCAGACCACAGATCTAGGCAAACTTCAGTTTGTAAACTCTGATTTCCTCAACCTTGTCCAAGTCTTTCTTTCTTTTTTTTTTAATACAAACAATGACTTTTAATTAAAATGAGGATAATACATAAAGGTACTGAGTGTTCAAATCAACACCAAACCCACATTCCAGACTTAAGTTCTTATGACACTGGCATTACTATATCTACATTCTCAAGATTTTGTTTTCTAACTTTGCCCAGTGCTGTCCCAGTGTCTCTTACTTAATCTAGTCGGGAACTGTGTGTAAACGGCAGATTCACTTCCGCTCACCTTAGACTTCCTCATAACAGAAGTTGTCTGATTGCTGGCTGCCTACTTGGAAACTCTAGGGCTTCTGTCTAGACTTCAGTGTGCAGCACTGTGAAAAGCAGATGAGGTCACGGTAGGGAGAGAGAAGGGTACTCCCCAGAAACAGCTCTGAGCTGCTTCTCTGTGTTTTCTTAACACCCCCAAATCCCAATTGTGTTTCTCTTATTTTTTTTTAAACTTGCCCTTTGCCTTTTCCCCCTGCTGATCTGTTTAATCCAGCATCTCACGAATGAAAACTCTGTGGATGCCTCCAAGGGAGTAACCTGTGTCTGACAGGCAGAGATCATTTTTAGTAAGTCAAATCTTGATGCTTCCAATCTTTCAGAGAATATGTATATTAGTTTGTCTTTTAATTAAGCAAATGTTTATAATGCTTGGGTAGTTAATGAAAAGTGCTAGAAATTGGGGGAAGTTTAAAACAAAAAAACCATTATTAAAGTACACAGGCTGACCTCATTCATAGAGTAATGTGTATTAATAGGTACATTATCCCAATGTATTGTGAGTAGATGATTTGACTTGACACAGATGAAGATTAACATTGACGCAAAGGACCATATCATGTTATTTCTTTCTTTGGTAGCAAATGCCTTTCTCCATCCTGAGCATGAGTGGTCTTTTCCCATAATATTTTAAATGTTAACTAAGACAGAGTGGTATGGGAAATATTTCTTAGAAGATCCATTAGCTTTAAGCTTACTTCCTTTATCCATCTGATAAAGCAGTATCTATTAACCTTCCTGGAAGGACTATTTGTTCATTTGTAATTTTGGCTGTAGAAATGGCTTATAGAACAGATAGACACCAAATAGGATTAAAAGCGTCTAACATTGGGTCTGTGCTCAGCCTAAGCTAGTGTAAGGTAGTTTTGAGGTTAGATCCAAAGAATTTTACTATTGCTAAGTAATAAGAACCCCAAACCAACATAATATCCCTGAAATTTCAACTATGAACTTATGTTATCTTGCAAGGTTGAAAGTAGTCTTAAATAATATCACCTACATCATTTAGAGGAAAATAAGAAAAGAAAAAATAATGAGGAATCATATGCTAAGTTGGTCAATGTGGATAGTTCTATTGTTCCAGATAAGACACTGACTATTCTTCAAATGGTAAAAATAATTTCAACACTCCAGTGTTCTGAATAATTGCTATTGTTCACTGAACTTTGTTTAGGGTGTACATAATGGTAACATGGGGCAAATATACATGGAATACCTAAAGTTTATGACAGCATAAAGCTAGTGGTTCTCAAATTGTTTGTGCAGTGTGTGGGCATGTGCTTGACATACTTGCAGGCTCCTGTGGAGTTCAGAAGGAACACAGAATCTCCTGGAGCTGGCTGTGGCTGCAAGAGCAGCAAGTGCTTTTAACTTCTGAGCCTTCTTGCTAGTAATTCTCAAGTTGTTTAACACATCTATTGATGCATTGTTTTGTACAAGTAAATGTTTATCAAGTATTATGGCTAGTTTTGATTGTCAACATTATGGGATTAGAAGCACTTAGAGAAGAGTAATCCACACTTTGGAACATGTCTGTCAAGTTTTTCCAGAGAGGATTGACTAAAGAGGAAAGACCCTAAATGTGTTGATAACCCATGCTGGAGTATGGATGGCATAAAGGGAAAATCATGCATCTGCAGTCAGTCCTTCTCTTCCTTTCCTAGCTGGCATGGATCCTGTAGCACTCCACTTCTCTATTTTACCACAGAACCACAAACAGCAAATCCATCCAACTCTGGGCTGAAACCTCTGAAGCTGTGACATACAAAACAGTCTTCTTCCCTTAGCTTGCCATCTTGGTTATTTATTTATTTATGCATCTATTTATTTATTTATTTATTTATTTATTTATTTTACATCCTGACTGCAGTTTTCCCTCTCTCCCTCCTTCCATCCTCCCCCACCTCCCTTCTGACTCCCACTTTCATCCACTCCTCCTCTGTTTCTATTCAGAAAAGAGCAGGCATCCCATGGATATCAATGAAGTATGGCCTATCAAGTTGTAATAAGACTGAGCACCTTGCCTTGTATTAAGGCTGGGCAAGGTAACCCAGTGTGAGGAGTAGAGTCCCAAAGGTAAGCAGAAGAGTCAGAGAGAGCCCTTGTTCCAACTATTAGGAGTCCCACAAGAAGACTAAGCTACATACTGTCACATACATACAGAGGACCTAGGTCAGTCCCATGCAGGCTCCCTGGTTGTTGGTTCAGTCTCTGTGAGCTCTTATGAATCCAGATTAGTTGATTCTGTAGGTCTTCTTGTGATGTCCTTAACCCCTCTGACTCTATAGTTCTTCCTCCCAAGCTCAGCCTAATGTTTGACTGTGGGTTTCTGTATTTGTTTCCACCAGTTGCTGAATTAATCCTCTCTGATGACTACTGGGCTAGGCATCAATCTATAAGGATAGTAGAATATCATTAGGCAGCATCATTACATTGACTTTTTTTCTCCAGTCCTGTTTGGTTCTATGCTAGGTCTCTGGGTCATCGAGCCTCTGGGTTTTGGCACTCCAGGCAGTTTCAGGGGTGGGCTCACTCTTACGGTGTGGATCTCAGCCTGGAACAGTCAGTGGTTGGCCACTTCTACAGTCTCTGTGTCTTCCTTACCCCAGCACATCCCGTAGGCCAGACAGGCTGTAAGTCGAACGTTATGTGCCCGGGTTGGTGTCTCAATCTCTCCACTGGTAGTCTTGCCTGGTCTCAGGAGGTGGCCAGTTAAGGCTACTTGTTCTCTTTTGCTAGGAGTCTTACCTGGAGCAGACTAGAAAGGGGATCATTTTAGGGGCAGGTAGAAACCTTGTGCAAAGGAGGCGCTCATCTTGGTTATTTTGTTACAGTGATAACCACTCTCACCAATGCACTGAAGAGTTATTCTAGCAGCTTCTGTTCTATTTGCAGGCAGTGTTAAAAAGAGCCAGACAAGGACTTTCTCCTCAATGACTCTTCCATTAAACCAGAGGAGCCAGACAATAAACTAACAAACTTCCAAACTCCCATTAAAATACATGAAACCAGAGGAAAAATAAACAGAACTTCAGAACATAAAGCACTAGAACTTCGAAGGAAAGCAGTTTAGAAGAAATTTTGTTAATCCTTGAGTTCATTAGAAAAAGGGGGAAAAGAAACAAGCTTAAATGCTTACTATAAAAGAAGAAGAAGAGGAGGAGGAGGAGGGGGAGGAGGAGAGAGAAGGGAGAAGAAGAAGAAGAAGAAGAAGAAAAAAAAAGAAGGAGAAGGAGAAGAAGAAAAAGAAAAAGAAGGGGGAGGGGGATGGAGAAGGAGAGGGGGAAGGGGAGGGAGAGGGAGAAGAAGAAGAAAAGGAAGAACAGGAAGAACAGGAAGAAGAAGGGGGAGGGGGAGGGGGAAGAAGAACGAGAGGGAGAAAGAACAGAAGAAGAAGAAGAAGAAGAAGAAGAAGAAGAAGAAGAAGAAGAAGAAAGAGGAGAAGAAGAAAGAGAAGAAGATTCACTTTTTAGCTCTTCCACACCGTGGTCTTTGGTCTGTTAGCCAGTGACATGTGTAACAACTTTTTAATGGTCCAGATGACATTTCCTAAGAGTAGACTTCCACTCACTGGCTGTCATTTTTGTATGGTAACAGACATGCAGAATACAGGTACCTGGAGTATTTCATCAACATGCTAGAAGCCTATAAGGTTAAAAATCCCATGATTTAGATTACTTTAATAATATATATGGAGAACAACAAAATCTATGAAAATAGTAATATATTGCTTAACAATGGGTACACACCTTGTCCAGAGATTTTTGCCAATGAATGAACATCAGTATATTAAGACTTCATGAAACAATATACTCTCTCAGGTTCACCACTGTATATGCAGTACATACTTGACAGATACATTTGCATGTAGCATGGGATGATATTTCAGTCTTTCTTCTTCCTCTGTTTTCTAATGAGGTAGTTTATTTGTGGAACTCTTAGTATTGTTTTATGTATTGATTTGGGAAACAAATGCTTATTACGAAGTACAGAAGACAATGCAACATTGTAGGTTACATGTTGTAAGCAATATACAGAGATTAAAGTACATTTGTCTCATGTCACAATATAGAGGTATAAACTTCAGGGAAGGTAAGGTGTCTGCCATCCTTACTTAAAACATCAATTTCTGGCACTCAGGTGGCTGCTACTGTGCATATCATCTCTCTTTCAACAGAGATGAAAAGTGGTCAGAAGAGCATAAAAGACTTGGTTGGCAATGGGGTAGGCACATCCAGCAAACAGTATTATTATTTTGGCTCATAGCCCATTAGTTAAAACTGTGTGGTTTGTTCACACAGAACAGAAAGGAAGTCTGGATGTATAAACCTGAGTGATTTCACTATGCAAATAGCAGCTCCTTAAGAATGCCATTATTCCGAAAGGGATGGTCACTTGCACAACTGGTCTCTAAACCATAATGATTTCTGTGGCCACCCTCTTCCTCCACCTGTAGAAGCCACACAGCAACAACTATGGTTAAAAACAAAGCCACATCCACTTATTTTTTAAGTATGAGCTCTCTGGGTGGTGATTGATTCTCTTCATTAAGTCAGTCTGTAGTTTCTGATATTTTGATGACCTATAAACTAATAGAGACATTATTTTCTCCCTCTCTATGTACATTAAATAATAATGGGAAATGAACAGAATAACTTCAATTAGAGAGCTCATCTAGAAAGTAGAATAAAGGGGAACACTGAGCAGTTACTTGCCCACACTAATTATGGCGTCGTGCTGAGTAAATGTTGGCAAGTACAAAATGTCCTTGGGGTAGTTCCTATTCTGCTCTCTAGAGGAACTATTTGTCCATTTTCGACTCTGCTCCATTTTGCCAGTTCTTTCTAATGACCACATTTGGAGTGTGTACAGGAAAATGTGCTCTGTGGAGGTCTGCTTGGCCCTGTGTATCTGGGGGCACAGGAGCTGTTTGAGGAGTCAAACAACTACCAGCACTCCAGGAAAATTGTACGTTTCATGGAAATAAATATCCCTTTCTAACTTAGTATTTTCAAGTCTCTTTATGTTTTCTTTCCCTGGAGAAGAGGTTTCCAGAGCTAATTGTTCCCGGGTATAGTTCCTCCAATTGAAATCTGTACACTTTTTGTTGGTCCCTGTCTTCAGCTTCACCGTCGCTTCAGTTCCTTATTGGAGGTGATTTCCTTTTGTCCATTTGAAAAACTGGACATGGTCTGTTAGTTGTTATCACTAAACAGACTTCCTAAGTTATAACCACCTTCCAGCACACTTGTCTGTATCCCCTGTATCCACTTCCCAATGCCATATTTGATGAAGTTTCTGAAAACAAGAGATCACTGCTCTGTAAATGCTATAGAACAGCTAAATCAATATAGTGAAGAGGTTTTAAATGTAACTCTTTATATGACAGATTCTTTTCACTTTTTTCAACAACAATCCCAAAGTAGATAATTCAGAGACTTTAGAAAAATATTTTCATCCTTGACGTGAAGTTAAAATTTGAGGATTGTTTGTAAGGTTTCCCTTTTAAAATACTTAATATCTTATAAATATTAAAAAGAAAAACAAACCAATAAACAAAACCACATTCACTATGGTGCACAGATTGGGGAGTTCAGTCTATGACTAATCATGGATGATTGGTCTCTTCCAATGGTCTCTTCACTTTAGGCTTGTGGTGAGGCAGTACATCATGGCAGGAATACACTGTGGCCAAAAATTTCTTAATCATCAGCTTGTGAGTAACAAGAACAAGTAATTATACCTATATCATTATCCCCTTTACAGTGTCATGGAGACCTCCCACTTGACCTCACCTCTTGAAGATTCTACCATCTACCAGTGGTGCCTCCCTGGGAGCCAAATTGCCATTGTGTTTGAATAGGTTCTCATTGTTTCCTGTACAGTTGCACAAGGAAGAGGAATAGCGGAGTTGGGATGGCTTTCTGTTTTTCTTCCTTTTTTTCAAATTATTTTTACTTATTCTTTAAAATTTCCATAGCTGTATACATTATATCTTCTTTATAACCACACCTCAGTACCCTCTATTTCCTGATAACTCTCCCAAATACTTCTCCCCCAACTTCAAGCCTCTCTCCACCTTTTTTAAAAAGAAAAGCACTCAGTCCAATTAGTGATTACCATATGCACATTGGTATGGTGCCATGTGCTGGGACACGACCAATGTGGTAGTCTGGATGTAACTGGCCTCTGTAAGCTCATAGGCAGTGGCACTGTTGGGAGGTGTGGTTTTGTTGGAGTAGGTGTGACCTTGTTGGAGGAAGTGTGTCACTGTGATGGCAGGCTTTGAGGTCTACTATGCTCAAGATATGCCTGCTTTCTCAGATTACTTCCTGTTGCCTGGGAGACCACGATGTAGCCCCTTGTCCATTTTTAGCTCCTTTTCCAGTACCATGTCTGCCTGCATGCTGCCATGTCCTTCATAATGATAATGGGCTAAACCTCTGAAATTGTAAGCTACCCCCTCCCCCAATTAAATGTTTTCCCTTATAAGAGTTGCCCGTGGTCATGGTGTCTATTTACAGCAATAGTAACCCTAACTAAGACAGAAGTTGGTACCAGGGACTGGAGTATTGCTGTGATTGGCTAGACCGCGTTTTTATTTGGAGGAATATGGACTTTGGAAATTTGGGTTAGGAAAGCAGTGGAATGCTTTTAGCACTGTTTAATGGGTCATCCTAGCAGGAACATGGAAGACAGTGGTGCTGAATGTGATTTGAACTATGGGTGCCTGGCTCAAGAGGTTTCAAAGGAGAATTTTAGTGTGTTGCTTAGAGATTATTCTTAAGATATTTTGGTGAAGAATTTGGCTGCTTTTTGCCCTTATCTGAAGAGTTTGCCTGAGGCTAAAGTGAAGCGATTTCGATTAATTCCATTGACAGAGGAAATCTCAAAACAGCCTAGTATAGACCCTGTCCTGTGGTTATTACTGATAACTCTAATGAAGATTTATAATGAAAAGGAGGAAACTGAGCAGGGTAAATTTTAAAATGTAAAATTTGAGAAGAAAAGGACCTCCAGGAGCAGATTGGAGCTAAATCCTGTGTTTAAGGAGATAAACAGCTAAGAGATGGAATAAAGGGAGTGGTGATCTCAGGGAAAGATTCCATCCAGCTAACCTTCTAACTTGTGAGAAAGAATTAAAGAAAAGCTTAAAGGCAGGTGTGATGATACACATCTTTAATCCCAGAACTCCAGAGCTGAAGGCTTGTGGATTTCTGAGTTTGAGGCCAACCTGTTCTACAGAGCAAGTTCCAGAGCAGCCAAGCTTAGCCAGTGAAGGTAATCATTGAAAACAGAAGGGGCGAGGGAAAGAGAACTTGGGGGAGCAGGAGATCCCAACTGGATCAAGTACAGAGAGGAAACACAAGGAATGTTCATGATAAATGAAGACCACATGAGAATAGGAAGGAGCAAAGTGCTGGAGAGGCCCACAGAAATCCACAAAGATGCCCCCACAATAGACTGCTGGCAATAGTCGAGAAATAGCCCGATCTGACCTACCCTGGTGATAGGATGGCCAAACACCTTGTCATACTAGAAACCCCATCCAGTGACTGAGGGAACTAGATGCAGATATCCACGGTCAGGCCCTGGGTGGAGCTCCGGGAGTCCAATTGGCGAGAAGGAGGAAGGCTTATGTGAGCTAGAGTTGTTGGGACCAGGGATGGATGGAATACAGGGACAAGTGGCCAAACGAATGGAAACACATGAACTGTGAACCAATGGCTGAGGGGCCCCCAACTGGATCAGGCCCTCTGAATGGGTGAGACAGTTGATTGGCTTGATCTGTTTGGGAGGCATCCAGGCAGTTGGACCGGGTCCTGTGCTCAGTGCATGAATTGGCTGTTTGAAACCTGGGGCTTAGTAGAGACCCTTGGCTCAGCCTGGGAGGAGGGGACTAGACCTGCCTGGGCTGAGTCCACCAGGTTGATCTCAATCCTCAGGGGAGTCTTTGCCCTGGAGGAGATGGAAATGGGGGGTGGGCCGGGGAGAGGGGGCGGGGTGGCAGGAGGGGTAACGGGGGGAATCTATGACTGATATGTAAAGTTGAATTATATTGTAAAATAAAATAAAATAAAATAAATTTAAAAAAAACAATGAATGCTAAAGCATTTATATAAAATATGATTGCTTACTTCAAATGAGAAAAACAGTCTAAACTCACTAGGCCCTTGATAATTCAGATCATCCCTCCTCACTGGAGGAATTTAAAATTAATTTGAAAAATATCTGTATAAGAAAAAAATGTTGAGGTCAGTGCTATATGAGAAATTCCTACACTCAATATTGCTGTGCACTTAAAATTTTTCTAAAAATAAATCTATTAAAATATGAAAAAAAAAGAAAACAGAAAGTACATGAAGATATAATTGAAAGATCTCTGAGTTCAAGGCCGGCCAGGTCTACAGACCCAGTTTCAGGACAGCTAAGATTAGGCAGTGAAGGGAAACAAAAAACAAAAAACAAACAACAACAACAAAATCAAAACCCAGAAACTTGGTAAAAATGTAATTGAATAAGAAAGCCATGTTCCAGACTCACCAAGCAGCAGAGCTTGGCAGCTTTGGCTACGTGGTTCTGGTATTAAGGATAGAGGAAAGGGGCTATCGAATCTGCCTCCACAGCTGAGGAAAGCTGTTGAGGCCAGGCATTTGTCAGGGGTATCCCTGAATGGAGGCCTAGAGAGGTCATTGCATGATGCTGTGAAGGTGAAGCCAGGATTGCCTTGGAGACCCCAAGATGCTAGAGATGCAAGAACTGTGGGATATCTCTTGAGGAAAGCTGCTCACAGAGAATGGAACCAGCCCAAAAGAAAGAAGTGTATTACAGTCAACAAAACTGAAAGGAGTTGGAGATCCGAAGAGGGTTTGACACCAGACATGGAGATGCAGAGTTTAGAGTTTGCCCAGCTGGTTTTTGGTCTTTGGTCCAATATTTCCTCACTATGCCCCCTTTCCTATGTTTTGGAATGGTATGTATATCCTGTGCCATTATATGTTGGAAGTATGTGATCTGTTTTTTGATTTTGATTTTAAAGGGGATTACAGTTAAGAGATTGCATGAATCTCAGAAGAGACTTTGGACTTTGGACTTTAAAATAATGTTGAGACTGTGATAGACTATGGAACTTTTGAAGTTGGGCTAAATGCCTTTTTGTATTATGATGTTTGAATGTAACTGGTCACCATAAGGTCATAGGCAGTGGCACTATTGGGAGGTGTGGCTCCATTGCAGTAGGTGTGGCCTTATTGGAGGAAGAGTGTCACTGTGGGGGTGGGCTTTGAGGTCTCCTATGCTCAAGATATACCCAGTGCCCAGTGTCTCAGATTATTTTCTGTTTCCTGTGGGATCAAGATGTAACTCCTTCTCCAGCACCATGTCTACCTGCATGCTGTCATGTCCAACTATGATGATAATGGACTAAACCTCTAAAATTATTAGCCCCACAATTAAGTGTTCTCTCTTACAAGAGTTGCCATGGTTATGGTGTCTCTTCACAAAAATAGAAACCCCAACTAAGACAGCCAACTTACCAGTGGCCACATACCTTAAGAAAGTGACACTCTTTCATGGTTAGAAAGATGACTTACTGGTTAAGAGCATTGGCTGCTCTTTTAGAGGACAAAATTTTGGCTCCTGACACACATATGATGTCGTTACAACTGCCTGGAACTCCAGTTCAAGTGATTGGACACCCCCTTCTGGCCTCTGTGGACACCTGTACATGAGTGCACACACACACACACACAAACAAATAAATATCAGTAAAATTAAATCTTATATTCCTGTTGAAGATCTTGTCGATGATACTGATTTGGAATTCTTCTTCCTCAATGCCTATAATTCATAAATATGGGCTTTTGTGTGTTCCACAGTTCTTGAATGTTCTTTCATTGTGTCTATATTTTTAAAAATACATTCTTCGATCAAATAGTCTACTTTTTTCTTTTTGAATGCTAATATTCTGTTTTCTATTTCATCTTTTCTTCTGATAAGGCTTTCCTCTGAATTTTCTAATTGGGTTACTGGGTTTTTCCTCTCAAGTTTCCCTAATAATTCCCTATCTGTTTATTAAATTCAGTTTTCAGATCTTAACTTGTCATCATCATTTCATTCAGCTGTGTATTTGTGCTTTCTTGGGCTTTACTCTGGAGTTTATTCCCATACTTTTTGAGTTCATTGAGCTATTTATTTGTGTCTTCTTTAGACTCTTTGAATTCTTTGATGACATTTACATTGTTCTTTTAAATTCTCTGTCCTGGGGTTCATCTAGTTAACATTCATTGAAGAACATTTCTATAAGACTATGGGTTTGGGAGTTACACATTGTTCATGATTTTGATATGCTACCTGGACATAAGAACTTCTTTATTAGTTGCTTGATGTAATATTGTAGCATGCATAGTTTTGGTGGTATCATGAGATACATAATGAGAGTTAGGCATAGGAGTGTGGAGACAAAGTATGTGAGTGAAGTTCTATGGAACTCAGCAAGTTGGGCCACTGAGCTACCACAGCCAGGCTGGGTAGTACAGAGATGGTAATGGAGCGGATGGGTGAGGTTGTGGGGGAATTCACCAGACAGTAGCTAGAACTAGTCCTGGGAATGTGGAAATGGTGCAGATGGACAAGGTACTGGTAAACTCACCAGGCTATGTAAGCAAGGTTCTCAAAAGTAAACCTTAAAAAAATAATAAAGAAACTAAAAGGAGAAGAAAAAAAGAAAAGATAGAAAGAAAAGAAGAACTGTGACTCCTTGTCATCAGGTAGCCATCAACTGTCAAAAGTACACCAACTAGGTGTGGGGCATCTGTATGTAGCCCTCTCTCATCCAAGATGGAATTTTAACTGGTATGTCCATGTAACCATAGCTGCTGAGAGCATATACGGGTCACAACCATGGCATGTCCAGAAGACAGCATTTCATGTCATTCCTTCTCACTTCTAGGCTGGTACATTCTTCCTACCATCTCTTTTTGTTCTCTGAGCCTTGGATTAGGGGAACGCTATTGATACAGATATCCTGTCTACAGCTGTGCATTCATAGTCACTCATTCTCAACGTTAGAACAGTTATAAGTCCATGTGGTAACCATTACCCACTGCAAATAGAAGACTCTTGACTAAGTGTGACACCACACCAATCTATAGGTATAAATGGTTGTAAGGATATCAATGAAAATACTTAGAAAGTAGTTGAAAATTTATAACAATAGCAAAATAGCAGTAGTTTCCTTCCTGGGGAGTTTGACTTCCCTAATTGTGGTTTTGTACAAGGTTTATAGCATCAGACATGGATTCACTCCTGTGCAGCAGACCTCACATTCACTTACAAAGCTGTTTGTTGCCCTGCAATGATCATGACACCATTGCAGTGGTGTGAACACCTTGTCTGGCAGGTCATCATTGGATCCTACAAGTGCAGTGCTTGGTAAGGTCATCACATCTTCTTTCCCCCACCTTCCTGCATAATACCTTCCAGGTCTCGAAAGCTAGGCAGCAGGAGAGAGTTCCCGCCTCAGTTTGAGACTGATTTCTCTATGTCTTCCAACCAAAGTGTGTGGCATCTTCAGTCTAGCTACCGTGGACAATTAAGCACAATGACAATAGCCTGTGTTGTTTTAGGAGATCCCCATTCCCTCACTGGTCAATAACTCTCATAACCCATGGCTGGATCAGAAGTTTTCATTTAATAACTATGTGTAATGGGAGCAGAACTTTCTTCTTTGTAGGGTACTCTTGTTCAAACCCCTTTTTAAAAATGTATCTTAATTAGATTAGAAACTAGCAGATTTTAATAAAATTTCTTCATAACCTGACCCTACTTCCTCCTTTCCTCTATCTGTTAACCCAACACCTTTTAGCCTTTACTGCTCTTCTCCTCTATCACATGTGTCCTAACAATCTTTTTTATATTTTTTTTTTACTTGGGTGGTAAGATCATGGGTTTCCAAACAGCCTTTTCATACATACTGTATGGTTGACTCTTCCTCATTCCCTCACTACCTTGTTCCCAAAACCCCACTCCCTCTCTATACCCACTCTTTTATTTTACCTATGTTCTCCTGTCCCTTCTTCCTTAATGCATTCCCCCTCCAAAGGTCTTCTTTCATTTACTGCAAATTAAATACACAAAACTGAAGATTTGAAGGTAGGATCCACATATGAGAAAGAACTTGTGAAATTTCTCTTTCTGGGCCTGGGTGACATGGATATGCAAATATCTCTGAAGTAAGATACAAAATACTTGGCATATATGCTCAGTAGTGGTATAACTGGGCCACATGGTAGTTCTATTTTTGTTTTTTTTTGAGAAACATCTGGACTGATTTCCAAATCACTAGCTGGAACTCCCACCATGTATAAGAGTTCTGTTTTCCCCACATCTAGCATTTGTTGTTATTTGTATTCGTGATGATGGCCATTCTGATGTGGCTGAGATGGAATCTTAAAGTAGTTTTAATCAACATTTTCCTGATGGTTGAGGATGTGAGCAATTTTTAAGTCCTTACTAGTGATTTGTGTTTGTTCTTTTTAGACCATTCTGTTCAGTTTAATATCCCATTTTTAAATTGACCTATTTTTCTTAAGTTCTTCGCAGTTTCTAATCCTTAATCCTCTGTAGGATTGTTGACAATGATTTTCTCTTAGTCAGTGAGATATCTCTTCTTCATTCATGTAAGATTTTTTTTTTTTTGCTATACAGAAGCTTTGTAGTTTCATGATACATTTGTCAACGTTGGCCTTATTTTTGTGCCTTTTAGTGCAAAGGTACTTCCTAGTTTTTCTCTTAGCAGTTTCTGTATAAAAAAGTCCCATGTTGAGGTTCTTGATTCATTTAGAGTTGAGGTTTGTAGAGGGTGAGAGTTAAGGATCTCGATTTATTTTTCTGCGTGCTGAAATCCAGTTTTCACAGTGTCAATTATTGAAGATGCTGTGCTGTTGAAAAGCCTCCTTTTTTATTTTAAATGGTGTGTTTTTTTTAGACTCTTTCTGAAAAATCAAGTTACTGTTGTTTCACGGACTTATAGCTGTGTGTTTGTTTATGGGCCAGAACCATATTGTTTAATATAAGCTGAGATCACGTATGGTAATATCTTCTCCAGTTGTCTGGTACTCTTTCTGTCCAGAATGGCATTGGCTACCCTTGGTCCTTTATAAACATATTTTGTTAGCTTATCCTATTTGTTTCTTTTGGAAACAAGTCTTTACAATGTAATCCAGGCTGGCACAGGATTTGTGATCTTCCTGCTTCAGCATCCCTAGTTTGGGGGTAACAGGAATGAGTCACCATGTCTTGGTTATCTGTTCCAGTTATTTCCAGAGTTTAAGCAAATGGTTGTAATTCAAGTTCAGCTGTGCTCCATTCAATAATTACACCATTGGGTGGGGCTGGAGAGATGGCTCAGAGGTGAAGAGCACTTCTTGCTCTTCTACAGGATCAGACTTTGTTTCCCCACAGCTATATGGAGGTTCCCATTATCTGTGACTCCAGTTTAAGGCATCCAGAGTCCTCTTCTGGTCCCTGTGAGCACCAGACAGCTGTGATTCACAGGCACATTTGTAGGCAGAAAACAATATGCATAAAGTAAATTTCAAAAAATTAAAAATAGAGCATGGAATTTGTACAAAACATGTAGTAGAAGAAATTACTCATTTTAACTTTGACTTAAGTATGTCACATTATATTAGTAGTGGAAAGAAGATTTCATAGAGCAACAAACAAAGTATGCTTCAGATTTAAAGGTCTAAAAAGTGCTATTGATATTTATAACAGCAGAGTGGTATTAAGGCAAACCCCCAAAACTCTTAAGAGATCTTATGTATTGAAATCTTGGAAGTTTCTGTGATTAACGCTTTCTCTAGATATGTCAGGTGAATACTAACTCTCAGAAAAAAATAATTAATGACATTTTATCCTTGAGGCCATAAATATTGGTGATTATCAATTGGGTTTTCTTCTGTTAAACAGTGAGAGTAAAAGTGGATATTGAACTGATGTTTGAAGTTAATAGCAGAGGCAGCAGAGGACTGGTTCTCTAGGCTGTATGCAGTACAAATACTGCATAACCCTGCTGACCTCAACAGTTAGAAAATATGGACACAATTTCTATCATTCTGCTTTTAATATTCCTGAAGTCCTCTAACCTCTTAATATTCAAGTCTCCAGGAAAATTAATGTGATTTTCTTAATAGATGAGGCATGTACTTTTGCATAAATTTGCTACGGGTCGCCATGGGAAGCAGGCATTGCCACAAACCTTCTGTGAGAAGCAGAACCATTGCGAATCAAACATGCAATGATTTTGTTGCTAAGCCACATGATGGAAAGGAGGTTCATATTTAATACTGAGAGTTAAGATGCCTTTCAGTAAGGTTTGCAAGTGGAAACAGGAAAAGCTCATTTAAACAGTTTGGATTTATTCACAAATAAGAATACCTCATCCAATTAATTTAATTTATATATAATTTGTTTGGGTGGTTGATAAATGGTAGTAAAGAGATAGAAGAAAGTTCATAAATTTAGTTATGATCATGTTTAAAATCAGTGGAGAATTACTTTTAATGAACAGAATAGAAACACTAAAATTAGGGATTCCATTTTGACATAATTCCTCATTTCACAAGACAGAATGAAAAAAAGTTCTCATCTGGCACCTGCAGAAGCCGGTTATAACATTTAGAATGTCACTTAAGAAATGGGAAATTTCCATTTATATAAAATCTTTATAACCTGCTGAAGAAGCTTGAAAATGTCAATTTCATGCGGTACATCTGGGAATATTCTGTCTAGGGCATAACACCAGGCCTGTCACATAGCCATTATAACTGATCTGTGTAAACAGTGACTTCAACTTTCAGGAGATGCATTGCCTGTTAAGGCAGGTGTTGCTTGGGCAGATGGGAAGAGTCACAGGACCAAGATTGCCTTGGATGGGCTAAAGTCCCTGAGTAGTTATTGCCTGAGGGAATGATGACATAAAATTTCAAGTAAAATGAATTTTAAAAATAGATAAAATGGCATGGGAAGTGCAAACATAATTTCTTTTATTTTAACTTGCTCCAAATGATATTCCGAGTTCTTTAATTCCCCAATATTCACAGCAAAAGAGCACCCTCCTATCTTTTCCTTGGGAACTTAACTTATAACAAGATAGAATTATTTGGTGCAAAACATAGCATGCCTGAGGACACAACTTCAAGCCAAAGCTTGAAACCAAGAAGTACATTGTCTTCCTGGCAAGCAGCCCCTGCCTGCTCTAAGCAACATTTTACAGTATTTTCCCTTTGCTGACACATATAGCTTGGTCAGAGGGAACATAGTACATTAAACAGAATGTTGTTACAAGTTCAGAAATAAAAGTCAACAGAAAATAATGGAAGAGAAAACATTTAGGGAGAACTGTTTCTAGATACCATGCTGTCTCTTGGTGATAATGTGTTGCTATTGTTATGCCAGAGACAGTGAGAAAGGGGCTGACAGACAGAACCTGGTAATGACATCACTTATTTCTGATTATTTGTTTTTGTTTTTGTTTTATTCAAGACAGGGTTTCTCTGTGAAGTTTTGGCGCCTGTCCTGGATCTCGCTCTGTAGACCAGACTGGCCTTGAACTCAGAGATCTGCCTGGTTCTGCCTCGAGAGTGCTAGGATTAAAGGCATGCGCCACTGCTGCCTGGCTATTTCTGTCTTTTATATGTGGTAAATAACTGTATGTGGCGATGGATGTGCCAGATAACATCTTTGGTGTACTTCTGTCCTGAGAGGAAGGATTGTTCCCTGGATATCTTAGTGTGGCATCAATGTTAAGTATTTTCCCTTGGATTTAATTGGGAATTCTTCCAACTATTGTAGCTGTATTGATCAAAGACAAACAGGAGTGCTACATTCATTCATGTGTTTGAAACACACATAGGGATATGCATTTGCAAAACATTTCTTGGGGCTGACATAGAGGTCAGTATTTTTTTATTTTAATTAAGAAATTTTTTATTCATTTTGCATACCAATCACAGATCCCCCTCTCCCCTCCTCCCACCCCTCCAGCCTCCCTCCCCACAACCCCCTCCCCATTCCCTCCTACAAGAAGGTAAGGTCTCCCTTTTTAAGTGATTTTATGTATGCTTTTAGGGATGAAACTCAGAAGCTTTCACATCCTAAGAAAGCAATCTAACGTAGAGTTTGATTCCCCACACATTAAAAAATAAATGTGTTTTTAGACAGGAGCTTTCAAATTCTCCCAGGCTAGCCTCAAACTCATGACTTGATGGCATCAATTTTTCAAATGGATGGAAAAACAGCTTTTGTACACGTTTAGCTTGTTATATAGCTTAAAAATTATGACATTTTAGCAGTTTATTGGCTCTTTAAATATATAATAATTATAATTTTCACTGTACATCGTATAAAGTTTCTTGATACTATGCTGCACTGAAGGACTGGATATTTTGTTCACTGAAGACATATGGCTGTTAAAGAGGGAATAGTTCCTTTGTTAGAATAGATATTGAACTTTCCCCCAAGCATAATTAAGGTTTCAAGATAATAAAAATTGTTGTTATTATCCAGAGAAAAGCTTTGTCTAGCCCTTAAGAAAAGCAGCTTGTAGAGATTAAGGGGCCTCTCCATCTTCTCAGAACTATCAAACAGTAAATAATGTACTGATCACGGATGCATCACACATCTTTACTAAACTGGAACCTTCCTTAAAACAAGGGTAGACTTTCTCAGTATGGAAGGTTCAGCATCCGACATTAGTGCCCATGACAGAATCCTTGGTTATCACATATAAAATGAGCAGATGACCTCATACAGACACCAAATTAGAATTTTTAACTTCTTATGTTTTTTTATTAAATTTTTTGTTTGTTTTACATACCAACTACAGTTTCCCCTCCCTCCTCTCATTCTGTTCTCTCCCCCCAAAACTCCTTTCTACTCACCCCATCCACTCCTCAGAAAGGGTAAGGCCTCCCATGGGAGTCAACAAAGCATGGCATACCAAGTTGAGGCAGGACCAAACTCCTCTCCCGCTGCATCAAGCCTGAGCAAGCCATCCCACCATAGGGCATAGGTTCCAAAAAGCCAGCTCATGCATCAGGGACAGATCTTGGTCCGACTGCTAGGGGCCACAAACAGATCAAGCTACACAACTATTACCCACATGCAGAGGGCCTAGGTCAGTTCCAAGCAAGCTCCCTAGCTGTGAGTCTAGAGTCCGTGAGCTCCCAAGAGCTCTGCGGGTATCCACATCATGATCTTGACCCCCCATCCTTGCTCATATAATCCTTCCTCCTTCTCTTTACCATGACTCCCGGAGCTTGGTCCAGTGCTTGGGTGTAGATCTCTGCATCTGCTTCCATCAGTAATTGGATGAAGGTTCTGTGATGACACTTAAGGTAGTCACCAATCTGATAAAGTAACACAACGTCCAGATTGACTTAGAGATGGCCATACTTTGAGGCTTGGTTAATTTGCACATTGTGATTTGAGTAGTTAGTAGAAGGACTTGTCAGTTTGTTAGGCAATTTTACAACTGTGAAAGTTAGACCTGTGTTGCTCTTTATCCCTTGGAAATTCTTTCCCTAAATTATTCCTCTGTTTGGTTTTGAGAATTATCACTTATTTGAGGAGTGGAGGTCTTAACCAATTTCTCTCTGAATCTTGAAATGCAGTAATTCGTTGCTCTTACTTTTGTGTTCACAAAATATATCTAATAACAGGTTGCTCATATTCAATATATACATATTATATATTTTAGTGAATGCTTGTAATGCATCAGGCACATACCAAGTGATACAAAAACAATTTCTCAAGTTTTTCACAATCTAGAACTGTTTAATGTAGTGTGTGGCTAAGATCTATGTCCTAATATTAGAAATTAGTTGGATTTTCATTTTTATTTTCTACTGAAGATACATTCTTTAAAAATACAATATATTCTCATTACTGTTTGCCCTTCCTCTACTCCTTCCAGTTCCTCCTCACATCCCCTCCCCTCCAGATTCACTCCCTTTCTAACTCTCTGTAGAAAAGAACAGGCTTCTAAGAGATAACAACCAAACATGACAAAATAAAACATAAGAAGATGAAAGAAATCTATCATGTCAAAGTTGGACACAGCAACCCAACAGCAGGAATGAGGTTTCAAGAGCAGACAAAAGAGTCAGAGACCCATAGTCAGGAGTCCCATAAAAATGCCAAGCTAATAGCTATACTATGTACTCAGAGGACCTGTTGCAGACACTCATAGGCCCTGTGCTTGCTGCTTCAGTTTCTGAGCTCAGATGTGCCTTATTAGTAGATCAGAGGGCCTTGTTTTCCTGCTTTCTTCCATCCCCTCTTACACTCCTATGCCTCCTCTTCTTTAGGTTCCCTGAGCTCAGAGGAGAGGAATTTGATGGAAACCTGCAACTTAAACTGTCTCTATATCATGTCTGGCTGTCAGTCTCTACAACTGTTCACATGTCCTGTAGGAGGAAGCCTTTCTGATGATGACTGATAAGTCAATAATATATGAGTAAAGCAGGATATCATGAGGAAGAGTTTTATTGATGTCTTTCTTTTAGACCAGTAGTGTTTGGTTTAGTCCTAGGTCTATGGACTATCTAGTCTCTGGTTCCTAGTTACCCAAGAAACGTTGGTGTAAGTTCCTTCTCAGGGAGTGGTCTTAGGTCAAATCAGGCATCAGTTGTGGTAGGAAGGAGCTTCCTTTGGGTATATGCACAAGAGTAGTAAAGTTGGGTCTTGAGGTAGATCAATTCTTATCTTTCTGAGGAACTTCCATATAGATTTCCATAGTGGCTGAACAAGTTTGCACTTCCACATGGAAAATTATTCCCCTTGCTCCACGTCCTTGTCAGTGTGGGCTGTCACTTATGTCATTGATCTTAGACATAACTGACAAGTGTAAGATGGAATCTCGATGGAATCTCAAAGCAGTTTTAATTTACATTTCCCTTATGGCTAAGGATATTGAGCATTTCTTTTTCTTTTTCTTTTTCTTTTCTTTTTTTTGGTTGATATTTCCTTTTTTTTTTTTTTTTTGGTTTTTTGAGACAGGGTTTCTTTGTGTAGCTTTGGAGCCTGTCCTGGAACTTGATGTGTAGACAAGGCTGGCCTCGAACCTGCAGAGATCTGCCTGTGTCTGCCTCCTGAGTGCTAGGATTAAAGGCATGTGCCACCACCACCAGGCTTGTTGAGTATATCTTTAAGTGTTTCTCAGCCATTTGAAATATCTCTGTTGAGAATTCACTGTTTGGATCTGTACACCATTTTTTAATTGGATTATTTGGGTTTTTTTGAGACTAAGTTTCTTGAGTTCTTTATATATTTTGAATATCAGTCCTCTGTTGAATATAGACTTGGTAAAGAACTTTTTCCATTCTGTAGGCTGCTGCTTTGTCTGTTCGACAGTGTTCTTTGCTTTACAGAAGCTTTTCAGTTTCATGAGGTCCCACTTATTTATTAATTATTTATCTTAGTGTCTACACTATTGATGTTCTATTCAGGAAGTAGTCTCCTGTGTCAATGAGTTCAAGACTATTCCCCACTTTCCCTTCTGTCACGTTCAGTGTATCTGGTTTTATGTTGAGGTATTTTATCCACTTGGACTTGAGTTTTGTTCAGGGTGATAGATATGGATTTATTTGCCTTCTTTTATGTGCAGGCATTGAGTTTGACCAGCACCATTTGTTGACGATGCTGACTTTTTTCTAGTGTGTATATATGGCTTGTTTATCAAAAATCAGGTGTTTCTATGTGCTTGGATTTATGTCTGGGTTTGTGTCTTCATTTTGATTCCATTGATCAACATGTCTGTTTTTATGCCAATACCATGAGGGTTTATTATTATTATATTATTACTATAGCTCTGTAGTACAACTTAAAATCAAGGAGGCTGATGTCTCTCACAGTTCCTTTAATGTTCAGGATTGTTTGAGCTATCTTGGGTGTTTTGATTTTTCATATGAAGTTGAGGATTGTCCTTTTAAAGTCTGTAGAGAATTCTTCTGAAATTTTGCTATGGATTGCACTGAATCTGTAGATTGCTTTTGGCAAGATGGTCATTTTAACTATGTTAATTCTACTGATCCATGAGCATGGGAGAACTTTCCATCTTCTGATACTTCATTCAATTATTTTCTGAAAGACTTGAAGTTTTTATCATACAAGTCTTTCACTTGCTTGGTTAGAGTTACCCCCAGCATATTTTATGTTATTTGAGGCTTTTGTGAAAGGTGATCTTTCCTTGATTTCTTTCTCAGTCCATTTGTCATTTGTATCCAGGAGTGCTACTAATTTTTTTTTTTTAGTTAATCTTGTATCCAAATACTTTGACAAAAGTTTTTATCAGCTGTAGAAGTTCCCTGTTGGAATTTTTAGGGTCACTTATGTATACTATTATGTTATCTGCAAATAAGGACATTTTCATTTCTTCCTTTCCAATTTATATCCACTTAATCTCCTTAAATTGTCTTATTGCTGTAGCTAAAACTTCAAGTATCATGTTCAATACACATAGAGAGAGTGAACAGCCTTGTCTTATTCTGAGATTAGTGGAATTGCTTTGAGTTTCTCTTCATTTAATTTGTTATTGGCTATAGGCTTGCTGTAAATTGCCTTTATTATGTTTACATACGTCCCTTGTATCCATAATCTGTTCTGGGCTTTTATCATGAATGGGTGTTGGATTTTTGTCAAAGGCCTTTTCTGCATCTAATGAGATGATCATGTGGTGTCTTTCTTTCAGTTTGTTTATATGGTGGATTATATTTACTGATTTTCATATGTTGAACCATCCCCCCATCTCTGGGATGAAGCCTCCTTTGTCATGGTGGATGATATTTTTGATGTGTTCTTGGATTTAGTTTGTAGGTATTTTATTGAATATTTTTATATCGATGTTCATAAGGGAAATTGGTCTGTAATTCTCTTTCTTTGTTTAATCTTTATGTGGTTTGGGTATCAGGATAACTGTGGCCTCATAAAATGAATTTGGCAATGATCTTTATGTTCCTATTTTGTGGAATAATTTGAGGAGTATAGTGTTAATTCTTCTTTGGAAATCTGTTAGAATTCTGCAGTAAAACCATCTGGACCTGAGATTTTTTTTAAGTTGGGAGATATTTAATGACTGTTTTTACTTCATTGGGGGTTCTAGGTATATTTAAACTGTTTATCTGATTTTGATATAACTTTTGTAAGTAATATCTATTGAGAAAACTATCCATTTCTTTTATATTTTTTCCAGTTAGGTGGCATATAGATTTTTAAAGTATATCCTTATGATTCTCTGAATTTCCTAGGTATCTGTTGTTATGTCTCCCCTTTTGTTTGTGATTTTATTGATTTGAATATTTTCTCTCAGTCTTTTAGTTAGTTTGGATAAGAGTTTTTCTATCTTGTTGGTTTTTCAAAGAATCAACTTTTTGTTTCATTGATTCTTTGTATTGTTCTCTGCTTCTCTTTTATTGATTTCATCCCTCAGTTCAATTGTTTTTTTACCATCTACTCTTCTTGACTGTGATGACTTCTTTTTGATCTAGAGCTTTCAGATGTGTGATTAAGCTGTTAACATGAGATCTCTTTAATTTTTTATGTAGGCACTTAGTGCTACATTGTGTCCTGTAAGTTTGAATAGTGCTACATTGTGTCCTGTAAGTTTGGATATGCCGTATATTCATTTTCCGTTGACTCTAGAAAGCCATTATTTTTTTCTTTGTTCCTGTCTTGATTCATTTTTTTCATTTAGTAGAGAGTTTTTCAGTTTCCATTAGTTTTGTAAGCTTTCTGTTGTTTCTGATGTTGATGATATCCAGCTTTAACCCATGGTGGTCTGATAAGATGTACCGAGTTATTTCAATTTTCTTTTATCTGTTGAGACTTGCTTGCTGTCCAAGTGTGTGGTCAATTTTGAAAAAAAATTCTATGAGGTGTAGAGAAGAGGGTATCTTCATTTGTTTTGGGGTGAAATGTTCTGTAAATTTCTGTTAGGTTCATTTGGTGTATAATATCTGTTAGCTCCAGTTCTTCTCTGTTTAGTTTTTGTCTGGACGACCTGTTCATTGGTGAGAGTGGGTATTGAAGTTTCCCATTATCAGTGTGTGAGGGTCAATGTATGATTTAAGTTGTAGTAGTGTTCCTTTTACAAACTGTGTGCCCCTGTGTTTGGAATATAGATGTGAAGAATTGGAATGCCATCTTGGTGGATTTTTCCTTTGATGAGTATTTAGTATTCTTCCTTATCTCCTTTGATTAGTTTTGGTTTGAAGTCTATATTATTGCCTATTAAAATGACAACACCATGTTGCTTCTAAGGTTCATTTTCTTGGAATAGGTTTTTCCTACCCTCTAACCTTAGGTATTATCTATCTTAATGTTGAGGTTTGTTGCTTAGATGCAGCAGAGAAATGGATCCTATTTCACATCTATTATGCTATTCTGTGTCTTTTTATTGGGTCATGAGTTCTCAGGATATTCAAATATATCAATGACCAATGATTGTTGATTCCCATTACTTTATTTTTGTTGTTGGTGTGTATGTTTCTCTTTTGTAAATTCTGCTGGTGTGAGATTATGTTTTTCGTATATTTTCATGTGTACACATGTTTTCACCTTCGTAGGTTGAAATTTTCCTTCTAGCACTTTCTATAGGGCTTGGTTTGTAGATAGTGTTTAAATTTGACTTTATTATGGACTATCTTATTTTCTTTATCTATAGTGATTGAAAATTTTGCTGGGTATAGTAGTCTAGACTGGGATTTGTCATCTCTTAGATCTGCACCACATCTAGGTTTTAGAGTCTTTCTTGAGAAGTCATATGCAATTCTAATAGGTCTGCCTTTATATGTTACTTGATCTTTTTACTTTCCATCTTTTAATATTCTTTATTAGTTCTGTATGTTTAATGTTTTGATTATTATGTGGTGGAGGAATTTCTTTTCTGGTCCAATCTATTTGCTGTTCTGTATATTTCCATTACCTTTGTATGCATGTCCTTCTTTATGTTAGGAAATTTTTTTTCTGTGCTTTTGTTGAAAACATTTTATGGTCCTTCAATTTGTGTTTCTTATTCTTCCTCTATTCCTATTATTCTTAGGTTTGGTCTTCTTATAGTGTTTCTAATTTCCTGGATGTTTTGTGTCAAGTGTTTTTTAGATTTAACATTTTGTTTGACCAATGTATCCATTTCTTCTATCATTTCTTTCATGCCTGAGATTCTCTTCCATCTCTTGTATTCTGCTGGTGAAGCTTGCCTCTTTAGTTCCTATTAGAGTTCTCAAAATTTTTTTTTCCAGAATTCCCTCAGTTTGGGTTTTCTTTACTGATTCTATTTCCAGTTTCAGGTCTTTAACAGTTATATTAAAGTTATATTAATTATATATAAAAATTAAATACACTAATTGTTTGTGGTTTCCTGGATTTCTTTAAGGGACTAATTTCCTCGTTAAGGACCTCTATCATATTCATAAAGGCTGTTTTAAGGTCTTTTTTGTGGGTCAGCTATGTTGGAGTATTTAGGTCCTGCTGTGGTAGGATAACTGGGCTCTAGTGGAGATATATTCCCCTGGCTATTATTGATTGCATTTTATGCTGGTGTCTGATGATCTGGATTTGGGATGAATAAAGGTCTAGGAGCTGATTCATAGGTTTGTCTTTGTTGAGTGGGTGTTTTGTTCCTTGGTTTCTGTTTCCTCTCTGGATTTGCAAAGAATGTAATGGCTTTGTGTTGCCTGTTTTCCTGGCCTGTTCTGCTGTTGTGTTTATAGTGAATGCCTGTTGCTGTTGGAGTCTGGGTAATTGGGATGAATTGGGGGAAGAAAGGTTGGAGCAGAAAGTCTTTGTGATCTGTTGGGGATGGGGTCAGAGAGCAAAGAGAGACCACAGCAGGTTTCCAGCTATAGAGATGGGGAGGAGACTGGGGGTTTGGATCTCAGGAGCAGTAGGAGAAGTGTGGGTCCACCTTCAGTCAACTTGTTACTCTGGGAGGGCAGCCCTTGGAATAACAGGGGTTGTCTACTGGAGTTGGGGTCTGGGTTACATGACAAGTGGAGGACGTGAGGTTAGGAGGAGATGGTCTTTGGCGTCCACAGAAGATATGGGAAATCTGGAGCTGGGGAGACTTTAGGTAGTATTCTGGTGCAGTATTCGGGACTAGACTGAGATATTAGGCCTGGGGGACCAAAGAGGCAGGAGAAGGTCTGTGGGCACCCTGCCTGGTTTTCTTCCCTCATTTTCTCTGTAGAAATTTATTTTTAAAATTGCATAAGTTAGATCATTGTATTTACATAATTTTCACCCTTCCTTCTCTCTCCTCTCAGTCTTCCTTTCTTTCCCCTTCTCTTACTACTCTCTCTGTGATTCATGACTTCTTTTTCTATAATACTGCTCTCTCTCTGTCTCTGTCTCTATCTCTCTGCTTCTGTCTCTCTGTCTCTGTCTCTGTCTCTGTCTCTCTCTCTCTCTCTCTCTCTCTCTCTCTCTCTCTCTTTCTGAGCCCATCTGAGCTGGCCAATTGGAATTAGATAGCTAAATAAGGGTCTAGTCTATAAGGACATCTCATTCTTTTTCCCTCATTGTCCATTGATTTTCCTGAAGTTCTTTACCTAGGAGTTGAAGTCTTGTGAAATTATTCCCATCCCAACTGGCGATATCATTATGCAAGTCTTGTTAGGCAACCATATTGTTGTGATTTCTTGGCTTTTATACATGTATAGGATGTATTTTGATCTTATCCATCCCCCACTTCCTCTTTCTGCCTCAAACTGCCTCAAGACCCATCAACCTCTCTTCCTTCCTTTATCAGGTCCGCACTTTTTTTTTTTTTTTTTAGTTATCAATAGTCCCTTGAATCCAATTAGTGCTAACCATGTGAAAATGGGTGTGAAGACACCCATGGAACATGTACAACCTACCATCCTCCATTTCCTCCCCCAAAAGTAACTCTTCCTCCCTTAGCAATTATCAAGTGCCAATAGTCCTTGAGATAAGCATGGGGCCTTAGGACTTCCTCTTCCATCCATGTTGTAATTGCTTACAGACTTCATATTATGCAGGTCTTATGTAATCAACCATAGATACTGTGAATTATTATAAATCAGTCATGTCATATATAGAAAAGAGCAATTGAAAGCTATCTTTTATATCTTTAGCCTCTTATATTATTTCTATCCACACCGCTGAAAAATTCTCTGAGCCTTGAATTAGGGGAGGACTTTGATATAGATGAAATATTTATTGCTGAGCATTTATCGTAACTAAGCATAAACAGCTATGTGTCTTTGCATAACTACTACACAATGGAAAAAAGAAGTTTCTTGGCTCAAGGTTATGAGGAGCACACATCTATAAGTATAAATAAAAACACTAAGAAGATAACTTGCTAACATGAGAACTTAGTAAAGCAGTAAGACTAGATTCTCTCTTAGGCCCTGTACTGGCTGCTTTTGTGTGTCAACTTGACACAAGCTAGAGTCATCAGAGGAAGGAGCCTTAGTTGAGGAATGCCTTGATGAGATCCAACTGTAAGGCATTTTCTCATTTAGTGATCCAAAGGAGAGGACCTATCCAATGGTGGGTAATGCCATCCCTGGGCTCCTGGTCCTGTGTTCTATACAAAAGGAGGCTGAGCAAGTCAGTATACAGCTCCCTTCCATGGCCTCTGTATCAGCTCCTGCTTTGGGAGTCTTGCCCTCTTTGAGTTCCTGTCCTGACTTCCTTCAGTGATGAACAGCAATGTTAATGGTAAAGCCTAATAAATCCTTTCCTCCCCAACTTGCTCTTTGGTAATGGTGTTTTGTCACAGCAATAAAAACCCTAACCCATGAGGTCCCCAGTCATGGGTTTTTAACCAGAATTATAGTACCAGAAACCCCTCCTGTGGAGCAGAAATACAATCTGATTACTCTCGTAACAGTGCCCATATATTACATCAGTGCATGCAATTTGCTTTGCAAATCAAGATTGTAGTGTTCAGAAACCAGTGCTGAGTAAGACCATATCTTAGTTAGTGTTCTACTGCTGTGAAGAGACACGATGACCATGGCCATTCTTATAAAAGAAAGCATTTAATTGGGGCTGGCTTACGGTTTCAGAGGTTTAGTCCATTGTCTTCATGGTGGGGAGCATGGTGGCATGCAGGCAGACATGGTGCTGAAGAAGTTGAGAATTCCACATCCTGATCTGCAGGCAACAGGAAGGGAGAGAGAGACACTGGGTGGCTTGGGCCCTTGAAACTTCAAAGCTCATCCCCAGTGATGCACTTCCTCCAACAAGGCCAGACCTACTAATCCCTATTAAGAAGCACTATACTCTAATGACTAGGCTTTGAAATATATAAGCCTATGGGGGCCATTCTTCAAACCACCACAGACTATGGATGTCTTTTCTCCCCCCACTGCTCGCATAGCACTTCCCAGCACTCTGGAAGCTGGGTAGAGAAAAGAGTTTTCCTCCTCAGTTTGAGACTGATTTTTCTGTGTTCTAAAACTGAAGTGCGTAGTGTTTTCAGTATAGGGTCTTTTAAGAGCCGGTGTTGTCAGGGGTGTCTCAGGAGTCCCATGGACTAATAACTTACAGGGAGGTGTTCACTGCCTAAAACTTAGAATTTTCATGAAACGACCCATGTCTTCTGGGAGCAGTAGTCTACCTGTGCAGAGTATCTCTGACCACAGGTGTGCGTGTGTGTGTGTGTGTGTGTGTGTGTGTGTCTAATTAACTTATAATTTAGTAAGTTTTCATAAGGCTTAATCATACACCCTTACTTCTGTGTTTGCTTCAGAAGCACATATACTAAAATTGGACAGATACAAAGATTAGCATGGCCTTTGCACAAATTTGTTTTTCAAATTTGGTTAATAAACAGCCATCAATTATTACATTAAAGAATAAGTATCTCTGTGTGTGGGGGTACATCTCTATCTATCTATCTATCTATCTATCTATCTATCTATCTATCTATCTATCTGTGTGTGTGTGTGTGTGTGTGTGTGTGTGTGTGTTGAAGAGTATGCTAGAGCTTAATTTATAAAAGGCTTTTGACACCTTGGATTTAGCCATTTGATGACAAATTTAATGGATGTCTTTTTAAAATACCCTTTAAAAAGGCATAGCTTGCCTACATTGATAGCACATATAGCTTTTAACCTGGAGTTTGAGAATCAAAGTAGAACCTATGCTTATCATGGGTTTTATGTCCAGAATGACCAAAAAACATCAGTAAATAAAAATGAATAAATAAATAAGCAACAATGGCTATGACTGATCGCAGGAATCTGAAAGGGGTGGGGTTGCTACTGCAGGAGCATAGTGACTAGAACCTACAAGATGTGGGGCAAGTGCTTTCTGAGCAAAACTTGTTTAGAAATTAGTGAGACAAGAGAGAAGTAAATTGTCATGTTTCTGTGATTAGTTTACTGTTTTTGTTATGTAGAAAGGGCTACAAGATGAAATAAAATAGAATTGAAATTTTATGTTCTTTCAACAATTCATTTGAGGTAGCCATATTTTTCTGGAACAACCATTACATGCCTGTGTTGGTATGTTTTTGGTATCTGTTGTTTATGGAATTATCTATCTACTTGTCCTGTATAAAGAATTTCTATATGTATCTGACAGATAAATATGTGTCTACTTGTTAGTCAAAGTTGTTGCTTGCTATCAGGAGAGGAAATGTAATTCTGGACCTAACATCGAATGAAAGGAAAACAACCTATTTACAGTGTTTTCTATGTTGAGAAAGTGATAGGAAATTGCTGTGGATTGGTTAATAAATAAAATGCTGATGGCCAGTAGCCAGGCAGAAAGTATAGGCCGGACAAAGAGAAAGGAGAATTCTGGGAACAGGTAGGCTGTCAGGAGTCACCAGCCAGAGACAGAAGAAGCAAGATATGATGGCAGAATTGGGAAAAGGTACCAAGCCACATGGCTAAACATAAATAAGAATTATGGGT